>JACDJE010000415.1:568894-667790 GCA_016647715.1 Pavo muticus
GGCTCGGGGAAGGGATCGGTGTCTGGGGGGAGCCGGAGGGGACGGGGACGGAGCAGTGCGTCCGCGGGGAGCCCCAGCCTGCTGCGGGGAGCCGTCTGTTCCCAGAGCACCTGGAGCGGGGCTGTGCTCGGCTGGTCTCCGTTTTCCTTCCGTCTTACAGGTGAGTTTGTCATTCTCCGTGTCAGAACAGTAAGGATGGTTGTGGATAATTGCCGAGTCTCCCCGGTACAGAGAGGTCTTTTTCTTCTTGTTACAAGAAAAAACATGGAAAGTGCTCGTAAAAAGTTAGGGGAACGGTACCGCTGGGCGCGTTAATGGCACAAACCGCGTCTAAAACGAGTGTAACGCTTACTGATAGCGCGGGGCCGGTCCCGGCAGGAAGCTGTGCCCTCAGCCATGTCACCCGTGAGACTCAGCTTCACGTTGCCCAGGCAGAGCAGCAATTTCGCCTAGACTTAGCGATGCATGTAGCAACCCTAGTTATAAGGAAAAAAGTCATTTTCTTTCCTTTTGATAACTGTACAGTTGCATCAGGCTTCGGTAACATTTGAAATACATTGAAAATACACACTGTTAGCTCCTGCAGTTTTCCTTCACCATCCACACAGGTCCATCAAGGCCTCTTTCAAGACAGTTCCCCTGCAGCTATTCCTATTTGCTAGGGTATAGCAAAGTGCCTGAGAAGCTGGATAGGAGGTGAATAAAAACATAGAAAGCTAAGTATTGGGAAATGTCAACTAAAAGCAATATTGCGGAATGAATAAAGTGTTTGGTTTGTGTAACTTGGGTGCAGGAAGCAGAAACGTCTATCTCATCTTGCTCTCTTAGTGCTAATTCTTGGTAAAAGGTCACTATATCGTGTTCTTAGCAAATTAATGCTTTTAAAGGATTTTCTTGAAAAACACACGCTGTATCAGTGTACCAGGCTCTATCTATTGATTTCTGCCTCAGGAGAGTCTCTCTCCTTCTCTGGAGATATTCAGAACCTGCCTGGATGCCTACCTGTGCAGCCTGCCCTAGGGGGCTGCTTTGCATTGGGGTTGGACTCTATGAGTGTGAAGCCCCTACAGTTCTGTGATTCTGTGATTCTGTGTCTCTCTCCCCTTCTCTTGGTGAACAAGGATGCACTGGGTGTGTTTGCCATGCGTAAGTTGATGCGTTCCCACACTGTTGTTTAAGAAAAAATCTGGTAAAACACTATTGTCCAAAAGGAAAAGTTTCAGCAGAATAGAATGATAAGGACTTTCGTCTTCTCTTTTCAAGAATTCGTGACATTTTACTATTCCAGGGTCTGACACAGTGTGGTTTGTTACCCTTTAGCCTGCTGTCATAACTTTGCCACATGCAGAACTTCCACTGTAATCACTGAAGATGTGCTTTATGAGAAGGACATGGTGGTTCAAAGATTTTTACCTCTATTGTCAAGATATACACCAATACTATTTTGCTATTGCTTCCAAAGAATTAAGCTTAACTAAGTTTATATAAGCTTAACTTTTGCCTCATGTTGCTGATTCCATCATGCAAAAACTTTGCATGATCTCCGAAGAGGTGAACAGCTTTTGTGAATGGCCAGGTGCTGTTCTCACAGCAGCAGGAGTGCACAACCAGTGCACAGAGTGCTGCCTGGTCCCCTGCTGCATGCAGGGACACGGCTGTAGAGCCACAGATGGGGTGTCAGCTCTCTGCTTTGCCTGCAGATGAAAAGGGAGCTTTAGCAAAGAAAGCACTGCTGTCAGGATTGCACACCCAAGTTATCATAAGTTAACAAAATAAGCCCACGTTTAGTTGAGTGGTTTGCAGAGCCGCACAATGCTCTTGAGGAGTTGCCAATAGAAAGAGTAACATTCGTCAAGGTAAGGAAAATAAAGCCAGCTGCAGATGGAGCTATCATTGAAATGTTGGTGTGAATAATATAGCTGAGTAAAATATTAAGAAAGTAGAACAAGTATCAAGATTAAAGCTCCCTTTGAATACCTAGAAGGAGCAAATGTTGTGGAATAAGTGCTGATATTGTCAAGTAATGACAATATGGCTTACACCAGCTGGGATAGCAAGCGTTGTTTGCTAGCTGCCAGGAGAGGGAGGTATCAAGTCAAAAACAGAAACATGGGGTTCATTGCTTCATCCTTCTCAGCAGTTTGGGCTGCTGAGTTTTTGAGTAACGGGGTCTGATAAGTGCTGCTGTCTCTCATCTACCCTTGTATTTCAGTTTTGAGAACTAGATAAGCAATAGGCATCATGTCTGTAATCATCTAACTGCTGAAGATGGTAGCCTCATTAAACAGTGCCGGCAGCAGCTCAGTGAGGCCAAGAATAGGACAGCAGGATGGTTGGAGGCAGGAAACAGTTGTGTGTTAGTGCCAGCAGCTGACCGTTGTGGGCACAGAGAGAGATGTGAAGGATGTGGGAGGAAGAGAAGAAAGGACCTGTTGCTCATGTTCAACTCAAGTGTCACAGTCAAAACAAATACAGATACTGCTGGATCAAAAAAAAAAAAAAAAAAAAAAAAGAAAAAAAGAAAAAAAAAGCATGTTTCCTAGGGCAATTTAACTCACTTTCCACTTGTTTGGTAGCAAACTTGCTCACACTGTGATGCTTGGAGGCACTCAGAGTTTACTGTATCAGGGTTAATGCATAATTAACTGGGCCATCTACGTGCTGATGTTCTGTGGAGCTTTGGACATCTCCTGAAATTAAGAAAAGGGGCTGAACTGGTTGCCAGGATGAGGACCGCTCAGCTCATCATCTTCTGATCCTTTAGACGCATCACATGGATGGCACGTCACAATTGATTAGCAGCTGTTGGCAGCTGTTAGCAGCTGTTGATCTACCTGATTTTTGTGATAATACCTTTCCAAATTGCTGGTTACTGTCCTTGTGTTCCTTATTCACAAGATGAAATTCATAGTCTTACTGGTGCACTTTTCTGATTCTGTAGTGATTTTGGCACAGAATTTCTTCTTGACTTTACAATGATAAAGTATAGAACTAGTTAAAAGGTTTGGTTCCCAGTGAATCATGGCAGCTGTATTGAATCTACAAGCAAATACTCAGGAGAATGTGCAAGTCTGGGATCTCAAAGACTTTAAACAACTCAGTGTTAGAAAGATGGCCAAAACAAAGGCCTCATAAAGCAATGGAGAATGTATCATGCAAAACCGAGCAGTTCTATTGGGAAGTTTGTTTGAAAAGAGTACAGATGTCCTGCTTATTCATCCACAGCTGTATTTAGCAGTAATGGACTGAGTGCCAGGATTAGCATTGGTTTCACTTGTCCAGTCCCTTGAAAAATATTTTTTTATTTCTTCCACAATTTGTGTGTTTTATTTATCTGCACTTTAAGAGTATGTAATAGTCACTTTTCCATGGCAACGCCTGTTTCCAGCATTTGCCATTTCTTTTTTATTGGTTTTTTTTTTTTTTTGTTTTTTTGTTTTTTTGTTTAGCAGCTCTAACATTACTCATTCTGAATCCATTTTTACTTCAGCATCTGAGTGACATTTTCTTTATTGCTCATCGGAAATTTCGGTAGGTCTGTATTCTGATCCCTCAGCCAATAGAGCAATTGAACTGGTTGAAGGGTCTGAACATCCTTCGTGAGAAGGAAAGAGACACTGCTTCTTGTGAACCTGTAATGGACTATAACCTTGCAATTATTTCTGGTTTGATATTTACTGACATGATATGATATTAATAGCTTCTTTTCTGTCTAAAAGAGTAAAACCTGCTCTTTAGACAAGGTAAAAAAAAAAAAAACCAAAAACCTATATGTGTCCTAAAAGATCAGTCTTGAGCTTCGAGGAAAAAGCTTACACCATGGGACCCAAAATACTGTGTGTTATTTTTAGGCAGAAATTGTGGTTTGGCAAGAATTTATAGGCTCTGAAAGCCCAGAATATACTGTCTTTGGTTGGAGGAGGCAGTAGTGTCCTCTGCTCATCCAGTGCCATGGAAACCTGGATCCTGCCTGGAGCTTGTTGCAGCAATCCCAGTGCCTGGGCTCCTGATCCTTGTTTCTTGCAAAGTTGTTGAGCCTCGCGTTATCAGATGAGGGAACTGAAAAGCTGAGAATTCAGCCTGCAAGAGTCGTGTTTTAGATTAAAATACCATGGAATCTGAAAATAGAACTAAAGTGTGCTAAATCTCTTAGTTGGCAATAGAAATGCACCAGCAGTGGAGCTAATGTCCTCTGGGAGCAAAATGGGAATGAGTAACTTGAAACGGTAGGGTTTTTGTTTGTTTGTTTTGTTTGTCTGTTTGTTTGTTTTTGGCATAAAGACCCTAGGCATGTTTTTAATCTGTTCTGTAAAATTAAAAGATTACCTGATTTTTTTCCTTTAGTTTCTTTCACCTTCCCGTGCTCTTAAAAAATAAAATAAAGAACATTGAAGGTATGAGCAGAAAGTTAGGAAATACTTAGCTCAATGCTAGGCAGTCTTGGACAAAGCAATTAATTTTGACCCCTCCACTGTAATTACCTTCCAGTAAGGGTGTCACCTGCTTCCGTAAGTATTGACTATACTGCTGGCATCATGGTAGGTTATAAGAGTAATACAGGTTACAGATACAGGTGCAGTTCTGCTCATGTATTACTTCAGAATGAATTAATTCTTCTCTTACATGTTAGAAACAACTGGAGAGGGTTGTTCATTAGGCTGTGAGTAGGTAGCTGAAAATCACAGCTGGCAGTCAGGCAAGTATTTCAGTGCAAACATCACTTTGTATTAAGTGTGTAAAATCCATTGTAAGACATGACTTCCTTTGCCATCATTTGAAGATAATGTGGGATTTCTACTTATATGACTATTTTTGCCTTCCTTTCAGATTGTGTTTCTGGAGCAAGCTGATCAGCAGGAGCAACTGGCCAAGAAGTGGGGATTCAGAATGTCTGACATAAGAGAACTGACTCATCAGTATGTGTTTTGTTCAGATCAACTGCACCATATGCATTTCACTCTGTAATCAAATTAGTGTGGGTTCACATGAATAACTTTAAGCGGGTAACATATTAAATCCTGTCACAAGGGCAAAACTCCCTTTCAGTTCTGTTGAAGTTTGTAGTCGAAGGGCTGCCTGCATCCTGCATGAGACCTGGAGTGTGAGCCTCTGCTTGTGTGTTTTTTGCATTCTCCAGTTTCAGACTGCAGCCGTGACTGAATTCTGCTGGCAGACTTGTACTGCACAGACCAAAATGCCATATTTAGTTCTTATTCATGACCTCTTTGGCTCATACAGCAGTGTCAGACAACGATCATCCTTCAGATGGTTGTCTTTTTTTTTCCCACATCCATTTTCTGAGCAGGGGGCTGTGCCTCACTAGCCAGCTTGAAACTCTAAACTTAATAAATGCAGATAGCCATGATATTTCAGATACAAAACTAAATTGCTTGAGCTTTGACACACTTCCTTACAAAAACTAATAAAATTAGAGGATTAAACCTCCTAAAAAGAGGTCCTCGTATTTCTCATTGTATTGCAGCATGAGTTTTTGTTGTTGTTGTTCATCCAGTGAAATTCCTCACCTTCCTAGTAAGTTTTGGATTGTAACCACCATGCTTTACAGTAGCATAGCTGTAAACAAGGCATGGCTTAGGGACTAGAACTGCAGGGTAGCTTTAGAATTCAGTTGTTGAAAAATCTGTATGCCTTGTTGGAACACTAATCATACAGAATATATGACTCATCAGATGTTTTCTTCGCTTGAAATAGCCTGGGGAAAATGGAAGGTGCTGGGAATATGGATCAGACTGAGAAAGATCTTTCAGCATTTCTAGCATATAAGGAAACAGAAAGAATGGAAATTATAAAGAGACGGAATTGCTGTTCATTCAGTAGCCAGGGAGAAGGAGGGAAGGCTGGGAGAAATCTTATCCTCTATGGAGTTCCAGCACAAAACAAAATAATTATAGCAACCTCCTAATGATATTGCTATACTCATCCCTGTTATCATGTGAGTACTGCATGGCAACAAACTGTATTACACTTTCGTTGTAAAGATGCCTTTCCTGTCAAGATACTGAAGAGAGATTTTTTCAGATGCATCTGCATCTGTATTTGTAGATACACTGTCTATTCTTCCATTGAACCTTGAAATTCCTTGACTGAGTAAATATATAGATGCATAGATACATATGGTGGGGGAAAACTGGGATGCATGCAGTTAACGTTTTAGTAAATGAGTCTTTATATCTATATTAGGAAGCAAGAGTGAATCTTCTTCAAGCGGAGTAATATTAGTTATTGTAAAGCCAGTTAGCCTTTACTTCTCAGTATTCAGTCTGGGTAAATATTAAATACAAATGGATTTGTCATGTTCTTACGTTAATATCTAACCCCAGATTGCTTTCCTGTCAGGTAGCTGTCTGTTATTCTGTATAAAAGTTAGTCTGCTACTTTGTGCAGTAAAATGAGCTTGGATAACACTGTAGCAGGAGTGGATATGCTGATGCTGATAGAGTAAGGTTAATTTCTACTTGCGTCTTGCTCCTGTGGCTTTTGCTTAAACATATTGCTTAAAGCAGAACTACCTACCTTGAAAAAAACTGTGGAACTTTTTACTACTAGAGTTTTCTTTTCTATCCCCAGTGAATTCTTCATGCCGGGATTGGTTGATACCCACATTCATGCCCCTCAGTACTTATTTGCTGGTACAAGGGTAGATCTACCTCTTTTGCAGTGGTTAACTACTTACACATTCCCAACAGAGGCGAAATACAAAGACAATGATTTTGCTGAAGAAGTGTACACCAGAGTTGTTGTAAGTATTGCAAATTGTTGTACGTATTGACCACATTCATATTTTAAAACATATGTAAATGTTCAGAAGGTCAGCAGAGATAGGATAGCACTTTTTAATGTCATGAAAATCAGATAAAACTGTCAACACACCCACTGTTGTAATTGCCAGCCAGGATTGTTTCCTACTACTTCCAGTCTTGTTCTGACAGTTCATTTAACCACACAATGGATTAACAAACATCTTTTCTCATATCTGGGTATGGTGATCTATATTGAGGAGTACTTTCAGTGTATTTTCAGAACATAGTTAAAAAAAAACCAACAAAAACATTCAGAGATTATTTCTTTTTATGCACAAACCCTCTGTTTTATGAACATATCTTGTGTAAAGTCTTGGTGAAGGAGGAGACAGTTTTCACTGACAGCAAAACTGGGGTGTTTTGGAGCAACTGAGGAAGAAAGTTCTACAGCTTAAATCCCTGCAGCAGGAATACCTTTCACTGCTGATGAAGTCTGTTGATGGTATTGTGGCACAAAGGAAGAGACTGTGTTTGAGCTGTGCTGGTTCTGAGCAATAAAGAAGCTCTGAGGTCGAATTCCACTCACCGAACAATAAGCGGAGATGTCATATTGCAGAGTACTTCTGTGATATAACTGAAAAGTATCCTTTAATATGTAGGCTGAAATACCTTCACAACATTAAATGACTGGACCGGTATAAGCTGCCTTGCATTTGTCTAATTCTATGAAACCTAGTGAATCTGAAATACACAAATCTCTAAAAAATGATGTTGTCATCTTACCCTAATAAAAGCAACTAAGAGAAGCTTGGTCATAAAATCTAGCAGCAAGCAGAGATGCCTTCAGCTACGTAAAATGTAGAGGTGATCTCACCTTCCAGCTGTGTACATCAGCATACTGTTATGGTCTCCATCAGTTCAGTTGGAGTGACGTCAGCATAGATCAAGTGCTCACTGTGCAGCATATTTAATAGCACCACCTGGAAAAGAATTGTCAGAGAGAGCTCAAAGTTAGCTGAAGAAGCATCAGCACAATGGTTAGGCTTGTCTTTTTTGTATCAAGTAGGTAGGGCAATGTTAAGAAAGTGTTTTTGTGCCCAAATGCTGCAGAATACTTGCAGGTCTGCAGAGCCTCATGGCCAAGTGCATCGGAAAGGTATCCAGCTATATATATAGCTAATATTTTCAGAATTGTCTTTGGTGTTCCTTTGTTGCCAAAACAATCTCAGTTATGGATCCAATAGTTTCCAAACTGTGTCAAATAGTGTCCAAACTGGAGAGTATAAAAAGGCTCAAGGTATAAAGGTACTCTGAGAGCCACCTTCTCAGTGATTTTCCGCAGTCTTAATCAAGTTGGAAGACAGAACGCATATACTACTTCGCAAGTAACTTTGACATAATTGCCATAGGTTAGTAAAATGCGCTCTGAATCTTCAGCTGTGGTCCTGGAAAAGACATTTGAATGAGTGAAGTTCTGCTATAAATCGGTGGCACAGCATTATTTTGAGTTTTTCATGCAGATCTCGGAGCAGCAGGAGTGCAGAATGCAGTGGAGGTGGAAAAGCATGAAGGTCAAAGATAGGGGAAAATAGGAAGAGAGGCTAAAAATAGTTGGTCTGTTTAGCTTATAAAGGCAGCAAATAAAGAATAAGATAAAAGTACATAAAGAGTAACTTGCCTAAATAAGATATACCAGAAGTTATACTGTCTGAGTGCTAAATTTAAAAATGTGATTTTTTTTTACGATTTGTAATGTTGTGGAACTTCCTCATGAGTTGAGACCAAAAGTTAACAAGAGTTAAGGGTGACTAAACTGATGAATAGGTTTGAAAATTATCCCTTCTTGTTATAATGTGAAGACTGTGACATTTTTCTAAAGGACTCTAATCATGCTTTGGGGATTATAGTGGTATTCAATTGCTAGAAATAGCCCTAAGCCTGCAGGAATCAGATATGCGTCTTTGTACTTTTGGAGTTGTAATTAAAACATAGTGAAAGCTTAAAAAAACAATATTCTGTTTACAATAATCACTATACTCTGTAAAGCACACAAACTGTGAAGTTTGCTGGATTGTAGCTGGAAAATCCTCTGATGCCTCAAATTTGGGAAAAGCCAATTCTTCCTGCTCATATTTTCAGGAAAAAAAATCGGTTTTAGTCTTCACTTGACAATGTTTTTAGGAATCCACAAACACAGAATTTTGGATTTCAAATGCTGAGAAAGTAACTAATTAGCTCTAGCCATTCTTAAAATATGCGTTGCATTGAGTGTCCCACCTTCTGTCTTGTTTAAGAAAGAATTCTCAAATTACATTCTAGCCGGAATACAATTTAATCCTTTACTGTGGATAGGAAGTCAATACACCATGCATTAGTCCCCAAATCAAATGAAGTTATAAATGACCTCATGACTTAATGTAACTTTAAACGTTATGTCCTCCAAAAGTAATATGAACAGGAATCAACTACCCTCTACTTTCAAATTGTGTAATTACATAAATAATTAAATCCCTCTCTGAGCAGTTCTCAGCTTACTTTTACCCTGGAGTTTGTTTCTTTGGTTTCAGGGATAATGAGGGATTTGTGTAACTGACTATTTTTTCAAGCCACACAAGGTGCCAAAATGAAGACCACTACTTTCTCCCCAGAATCTTGCTTTGCTAACGCTAGAAAATTTTTCTTTCACTTTAAGAAATGGAGAGCCTTTCCAAATGAGGGAATAACGTAGATGACTGGCTGTTTGTGTTACTCCATACAGTTCGAGCTAGACATAAGTCAGAATTCGATTTTCAGTTTGAATGAAGAAGATGCAGACTGGTTTCTATGGGTTTAGCAATTGCTGACGACCGATATCACTTTGGAAGAGGAGTTTTTGTAGTTCTTAACATTCAGACTCTAAAAAAGTCATTATGGCATTAAAAAGCTATATTTTACCTTCCCACTTGACTGTAATTCCTGCAGAATTTCACAATAACCAAATGTTCTTGCAGTTTGAAATCAGACTGGCAGTTCTGCATTTTGACAGCTAGACTATTTTTTTCCCAAATTGTTGAAACTGATTTCTTTTTATAGAGACGAACTCTGAAGAATGGCACCACTACAGCTTGCTACTTTGCAACCATTTACACAGATACTTCTCTTCTTCTGGCTGACATCATAGGTAAGACTGCAGGAGTGAGTTTGGAAGGATGTTGTGCTGACTGCTGAAGGAAACAGAACTTGGCAGTTTTAAACTAGCGAGGGATGTGTCCTTCAACAAAATTGATTTTTTTTTCTTTTTTTTTCTGTCATCCTATGTCTCCAAATCCAGCCCAATTACCTTTCGCTTAATCATCTCTCTCTTACTGTTTGCCTCCTCTCTCTCTGCTTTTCATTCTGTTCTTCATTCTTCAATCAGCTGCTGACTGAGCTGGAGTGATGTATGCTGGAGTTTTTCTTCAGCTGCAGTCCTCTGCTGTTTCCAGCCTTTTTGCTGTTTGAGGATTAAAGGGCTGAATGACAACAGGTGCAGTCAGTGCTTTAATTTCCTGATACGCTGAGATTTCATTTAGAAATCAGCATCAAAAATCCCCACACACCCCTCATCTCTTCCCTCTTTCCCTCTATCTGCCACGGTCACAGATGGCTGCTGTTTCTGTGGAAGTTTTATGTTTGCTGCGGGATTTCTTGAAAGACATCTCCTGCAGGAAAGTGATTTAATCAGAATCTCACCAAATATTTCCCAGTCTTCCTGATTTTGTAGGAAGCCTAGGAATTTGAAGCCATTGCATTCTACAACTCAGATATTAAAGACAGGCAAAAGAAATCCAATTTAGAAATGTGTTTACAAGCTTATGCATTTTGATTGTGTTACACCTGACTTCTCAATCCTGGTATTGATGAATCCCAATAAGGAGGCTAGATGTAGCTCCAGCTGCAAGTGGGAGGCATGTTAGGACCCTCATTTCTTTTTATTATGGAGAGAATGTTTGTTGAGCTCTTCGTGGCTTTTTCAGCTCAAAGTGTTCATCTGCTGGGGCAGATGATCCTTGAGTACCTTGATGTATGAGTTTCTCATCCTCTGCTTCACAGCAGTCATCTTCACTGCCATGAGGAATTCTGGTTGCGGTCCTCAATTATAACTCAACGTTGGATATTAAAGTGAAAAGGGAGAACTCCTACTTATCTCATTTTGAGTTTAAAGCTTTCAAGTATAGCCCCACCTTGAAGATAAGAAAATACTATGGATTCTCTTCATTTTAAATGAAGCTCTCAGGGGTGGAATTTACTGTTTTGATTTCAGTGTGGACTTTGGTAGCAGTTTTCGTAGAGACAGTAGTTTTGAGTTTTATTTCCTTATGCATCTCAACAGATAAATTTGGGCAAAGAGCATTTGTTGGCAAGGTCTGTATGGATATGAATGACGCTGTACCACATTACAAAGAGACTACAGCTGATTCTGTCCAAGAGATGGAAAGGTAAGATGATTAAATGGATGGCACAGCCTTTAGAAATAAGACTTTTTAATACATCTGAGAAGTGAGCATGGAGCTGATCAGGGATTTACAAATGTAGGAATTGTTACTAGGAACTGATCTTCCTGTTTTCTACAGTTCTGGTGATTCATGCTTACCCAGCTGCTGCACTGCACATGCAGTTCCTCTGTGGCTCTTCCAAAGGGAGAAGCTGCAGTGGCATGGTTTGGAAAGGACATATCTGTGTTGTGGCCTGGCTTCTGCCTCCTCTTCACAGCTCTGTGGGGAGAAGTTATGTGACCTGACAGGAATGGTGGGTTAGGGAATTGGTTGCTTTGCCCCCGTTAACTTCTGATATATCTACTTCTGCCATTTAGAATAAAGTTTGATTCCAAAAGTGGTAGGAATCAGCTTTCATATACTAAATTTTAGATACTCTGTGTTCCTCTTTTCTTACAGTGTAACACCATTGAAAACACTCTAACTTGCAGCTGAGTGAATGCAGGAGAATCGAGTCAAAACAATATGCATGGTGGATTTACTGTAGCTCAGAGGGGAATCCAGTACTGAAGCACGGGTGCCTGCTGACTCAGGCTTCCCCTGTCTTCTGTGTCCACCCTCTGAAGATGCTTAAATGTCTTTGCTGGACCTAGATTCACAGCACTGAAATATGGCTTTGTTCATGCTACTATTTATGCATCCTTGTAAATGTTTCAAATACCATGCTGTAAGAGAAAATACCGAACAGTATTTTAAATCTCTTAAGTGCTTCAGTAAAATTGCTAACTGTTTTTTTGCAAATCATGCTAGAACAGTGTTATTAAAAGTTAGAAACAGTAATATGTTTCTAATGGTGTTTATATTTGAAGACATTTTAAAATTTATAATATTAGTCATTTGTACTGCACTAGTATTTGCTTTTGTTTACCTAAATCCCTTTTTTTTTTTTTTTTTTTTTTGTAATACAGTGAGTAATGATGAATGGGCCTGAGAGTGGCAGAACTAGCTGTGCCATTTTTAAAGCTTCAGAACTGGCGATACAGCTTTCCTTTAAGTACATGTCTCATGTCTCCGCTCCATTCTCGTGTGGTTTTGTTAATAAATGATGTTCTTCTGCACTGGGTGAGAGTGTGCCACAGGTACTCCACAGGCCTCTGGAGAAGAAGTCTGCTTGTTGGCATACATCAATACTCACCTAGTCAGGCCTGAACCTCACCAATACAAGTTTAGAAGGATGAGAAAGCTCTTTCCTTAAGAAGGAGAGTTTTTGTTTCTTAAACAAAAGCAAACTAAGAAATGTGATCTACCACACTGTCAGAAAACTTTCAATTCTTTGCTGTTGACCTATGGAAATATTTGTGTTGTATGCATGGAGGCAATGTGCAATTCCAAGTGTTTCATTTCAATCTGCCCTTCTGCTTTGAAGAGTTTGAATAAAAAGTTCATGAAATGAAAGCTAGAATACTGCATGTGCCACTGGTAGTGGTCCACTTGGAAGAGGAAGACCCACGTCCAAACCCATTCTACAGAGGACAGATGTTTGAACCTGAGCTTATTTCTTTATAGGGAAGTGTGTATACCAACAAAGTATAGATTGCTTATGGCTAGGATTTTCATTTTCAAAATAATGTGGCTGACGTCTACTGGATGTGAAAAAGAATGAAAATAACCCTCCTGAGGTCTTGGATGATGCTTGTGTTGCAGTTTCTGATATGGGGAATATTTAGTTAACATATCAGGTGAATCAATAAGAAGAAAGACAGACAAATATCCAATTCACATTGTGAAGTCTGGCAATGGTGTGAAAGTTCCTTTGCTTGTTACAGAAATTGAGCATAGGTCTCTCACTTCCATCTGGTGATATGGCACCAGTATCGGTGTTGTGAATCTAGCCTACTGCATCATTTTCTTTTCCACCTAAGGAGAAATGGGATCCAGTGTTTGTTGTGACTAAATCAATAGGGTTTTTGGACTAAAATCTGTGATGTAAAAATCCACAGAGACCCTGTCCAGTTTGGGGATTTTTTTCTCTTCAAAGCCAGAGAAGATTTCATTTGCACCAAGGCTCCATGAACAGCCTTATCTATCCATATTGGCAGTTTGGAGCTTTCTGTCCCCAAAGTAGCTTCTTTTATGTAATGAAGTAAGTAAATCTACAGTGTGTTTTCTTTGAGGTACAAGCATTTCCAGAAAATCAAGGGTCCTGTAAATGAATGAGGATATTTATAATTACTGTAAGCAACATTAAATATGTCAGCATCTTTTAAAAATGGTATTTAAAATCAAACCGTGTTTAATTCTAGGACTGAAATTGTGGATGGATAAGATTTTCTTTTTCTTGGAATTTGCAGCAGCACTGTACAGTTATGTTTTCAATGACTTTATTGTAATGTATTTTGTTTCTGGTGAGAACTCAAAGTAATTACCACTTGTCTAATATTATTGTGAATGAAGAAGATTTTGTAAATTCAGGATCAAATTCCTGACTAGAATAATGTCTTGTGACTGTCCTGACTTGGTTGTGGTGCACATTTTCATGTCATCTGAGATTCTGGTCCAAATGTTAATCTATGTCTGAGGTGTTCAAAAGAACAATTAAGTAAATATTTTCTCTATTTTTCATAAATTATAATACAGATTACAGGTGATATTTATAACAGTTTTTTTTTTTTCCAATCTTTTTTCAGGTTCGTTAGAGAACTACTGGAAAGGCAAGTAAGTAGAGTTCTCCTTCCTATTCATTTCTGTATTCAGAAAATTTTGTGTGAATACAGGAAATAGTTAATCCATTGACAGATTCTGCTGACTTCATGACAAATCAATAAATATACGGACTCCTCTGTGTAGCAGACAGAAGTCATCACTCTGCAAATTGTTCTGCTAGTTGTGATGCTATGAAATTGACTTATAGCGAGCACAATTCAGATTTGTGTGGTCAGAGCACAAAAAAGTAATGTTCTGCATGTTCTTTATTCACTTTAAAGTGTTAAGCATCTGGCAGAGAACAGTTTTCTGTTAAAGAAGGGTGAAAGTCAGTCCCTGAGTCTCTGGCACGTAACTAGATGAGTAATAGAAGTTTTCAATAACAGAAAGCAATGTCTTTTCAGCACAGTTACTAATCCATTATCAAATTAGTATTTTGTGTCACCACATGTCTTCCAATGTGTTTCTAAAGATAGGCACAGGCTGATACTCCAGTATTACAATCAGGAGAACTACTTATCTTATCAGCCTTTTGTTTTTGATGGTTTAATTTGTTGTCATTTATATCTCTACACGTTTGAGGATAGATGCCTCAGGCTTAATACCTATATCCTGTGTATTAATGAGAAGACTGATGTGCAGATGCCTTGAGCTTCTTGTGTCTGAGAGATGGTATAAGAAACTGCAAGCCAAGTTACCACATGCTTTCCTCTGCTAGTTGCATTTGCACAAGAAGGAGAGGTACTGCCAGTTTCTGAAGGCAGAACTGTAAAGACATTGTCTAACTCTTCACAAAAATTTTAATCCAGGAGAGCAAAGTAGTCCAGGTACCCTCTGTTTCCTACTGTACAGTGTATCTAGTGGTGCCACTAATCATCCTATCAGTATAGGGATGGTAGGAGCAGTTTGGTCACTGCAAGGTGAGTGGAGAGGACCAAGCAAGAAAAGGCTTTGGCTTTACATAACTCTGCACTTTTGCTTTACTACCTCTTTGGTGCTCACAGATGAAGGGCTCAAAAACAGGCCTGGTTATTCATCTGGCTCATTTCTCATAATGAATGCTGGACTGTGGACTGTGAGCAAAAATGAAGAAGCATCCAGTGATTCTGCTGAAGTCTGGTAAAATCACTTGAGGAGAGAATTCTAATGAGAAGAACTTCAGTTCATTAAAACTGTTTTCAGAGAAACCTTGATTCTCTTCCTGTGCTGAATTTTCTGATATAAAACTATAGTCATTTTCTTATTGTTTCATATTGGCAAGGATGTAGTAAGGAATGAGCAGTAGAGATTGCCTTAATTATGGTTGCTGATACGTATGTAGGATCACAATCATGTCTTTTAATATTTTCAGTATCCAAGGGTACTGCCCATAGTAACCCCCCGCTTTGGCCCTTCTTGCACAGAAGATTTGCTGGGTGCACTTGGCGATTTAGCACAAGCTCATGATCTCCATGTGCAGGTAAGTTGTGAACTCTGCTTGCAGTATAAGTTTTGTGGGTAGAAACCATAAAGACCAGTCAATTTTTAAAGTTTCCACAAGACAATTGAATTACACCCTTAACTTGAAGTCTATCTTTTAAATTTTTCTTAAATAAAAATTGTAATGGTACTGTACCAGAGCACTATGACCTCCACAGCAAGTTAGAATGCTCATAGCTTGGAGGATGCACAATTCATCCATCCTGCGCAGTGTATTAACAGGCAGACTGACAGAAAGTATTGTGAGTTAGAGCAACCCTTGTGTTGGTAAAAGTCGCTCACTTTTGCCCAAGGTTGCAATGTCTGCTTCTCTGCCATCTGCTGTTTCTGGACAGGGCAGATGTATAGAACAGAATTGCTCATCTTTCTGTCTCAATTACTCATCTTTTTTATTTTGTTTTAAGTTGTTAATGTTCTAGGATTTCCTGAGTTAGCCTGATCTCAAGATCCACTCTGTGGTACACTGCTATTCTTTTACTTCATGGTCATAACTATCATTTTATTTACTACTTTAACATCTACCAAACACCTGATGGTTTGCTACATCACCGCACTACTGGGATGGACTATCCAGGTGTATGTTCTCAGATGGGTTTTAAAGGAAAAAATGGAACTACTCTTATGGATCACGAGGATCTCTCCAATGAAAATGGAAATCTAAGGGCTATATCTAACAATAGGCTTTACAAAGATTATTTTCTATCATTATGCGCTTAGCAGCAGCAGGTTGCTCAGAAGTTTGAAATGTCAGGTTTAATGCTATTTAAAGAACTCACTGTTATTTATTTTCTTATTGCAGAGTCACATAAGTGAGACTGAAGAAGAACTCAAAGTTGTGGAGAACATGTTTCCTGCCTATCAGAATTACACTGACTTGTATGATAAAAACAAGCTGCTTACCAGCAAGGTAGCTGTATATAAGCTTCCACAGCATAGATTAGACTTATCCAGGTAGAATATATATGTAGGTTAATTGTAATTACCTGGAAAGTTTGTACTGTTCTGTCAAGATCAGTGGCATCTGGGAGAAAGTAAATTGTTTCTATGTTCTGTGTTGCACAAATGTTAATGAAGGTACTGAAACTTTAGACAAACACACGCTTTACCTTAAATTAGGGAGAGAAGCATTGAAGTATATTTATGCGAATTTCATGACTGTGAAGAGGAAAGGGACCTGGGGGTGTTGGTTGATACCTGGCTGAACATGAGCAGAAGTGTGCCCAGGTGGCCAAGAAGGACAATGCCATCCTGCATTAGAAATAGTGTGGCCAGCAGGAGCAGGGAGGTAATCATCCCCCTGTACTCAGCACTGGTGAGGCCACACCTCGAGTACTGTGTTCAATTTTGGGCCCCTTACTGCATTGAGTCCCTGGAATATGTCCAGAGAAGGGCAACAAAACTGGTGAGAGCTCTGGAGCACAAGTCTTATGAGGATTGGCTGAGGGAGCTGGGATTGTTTAATATGTAGAAGAGGAGGCTCAGGGGAGACCTCATTGCACTCTACAACTTCCTGAAGGGAGGTTGTGATAAGGAGGGGTTTGGCCTCTTCTCCCAGGCAACAAACAGGATCCAAGGAAATGGCCGCAATTTGTACCAGAGGAGGTTTAGATTAGACATAAGGAAAACCTTTTTCTCTCAGATTGTGGTCAGGCACTGGAATGGCCTGCCCAGGGAGATGGTGGAGTCGCCGTCCCTGGCAGTGTTCGAGGCATCTGAATGAGGAGCTACGAGATATGGTTTAGTAGCTTGTGGTAGTAATGGTGATGGAAGGACGGTTGGACTAGATGATTTTGTAGGTCCTTTCCAACCTTGTGATTCTATGATTCTATGATTCTATGCTCCCTGAGCCTGTTTTCAAGGATCTTAAGAGGACTGGGAGCCAGTAGGATTGGAAGGAGACTAGACACTACTGGTAATGTAGGACTGGTAATTCTTTGACAGTACTCCATTTTTCTCATATTTAAAATTTAAAATTTTCAAATGCACGAAGGAAAGCTGGAAACTTGATAGGGATTAATTATTGAACTTCCCTTTTCTGTCTTTGAAAATTCCCACAAGTAAATTAGGTATTTACCACCTTTTTTACCTGAGAAATCAATAAAAGCTACTTAAACTCTAAACCAGTATTAATTTTAATTTTGTTCTGTTGCATTGCACTGTCCACAGTTTTTGTTTTTTTGGTTTTTTTTTGCATCAGTGTAGTAGAGGCAATACTTGTGCCAGAAAAGAGCGAGTTTCAATTCTGTCAAATGTTCATATCTATAGCACTGACAGTAGTTACTGAAATTTGGGATTACCAGTGCTTTTTTGATGCTAGGCTCCTTGCTCTTTGAGGAAGCATCCTATTAAATACAAGCATAACAAACAGCACTTTCCTCTCCCCAGCCATCAGCACTAAGATAGCAAATTATTTTTTTTTAATTATCTTTTTCAGGGCTGTGGCTGAAATATTTCATAGAATTGTAGCATCATTTAGGTTAAAAAAGACCTTCAGGGTCATCAAGTCCAGCCATCAACCTGATCTACCAACTCCCATTGCTAAAGCGTTATTGTCATGCCCACATGTCTCTTAAATACTCCAGGGATGGGGCCTTCACGACTTCCCTGGGCAGCTTGATCTAGTGCTTGACCATGCCCTCTGTGAAGAAATTCTTCCCAATGTTCAGTCAAAAACTCCCCTGGTGCAACTTGAGGCTGTTTCCTCGCATCCTATAATACGTTACCAGGGGAAAGAGACCAGCACCTTCACTGCAGCCTCCTTTCAGATAGTCACAGAGGATGATGAGGTCTCCCTCACCCTCCTTTTCTCCAGACTAAATAACCTCATTTAAAACAAAATGGCAGCATTTTGACATAGCTACCAAATCTTTGTCCTTAACTTAAGATGTGACTGTTCTCCCTGCTAGCTGAGTTTCATTTGAGCTTAATGAGTAAAGAAGGCAAAGATACAGTGCCATTAGGAGATGCTCAGTGAAAATAGTCCCAGTGCACTTGTCATTTGTATCATTAGATTGGAAGGGCCAACAGCTCTTGCCATATCTTATTCTTTTCTTTGAGTGGGTATTTGGCATATGAGGTAATCTGAAGTAGGCTGATCTAATAACTGTTTTATGCCCTGTTAAATCATATATTTCTCTGTTCGACACATACAAAATATACATATTTTTAAAATCAGAAGTGTAGGGCAAGAAAGCAAACATAGACACATAGCAAATGAGCTAGTTTGATTAAAAGAATATTTCAGATGCAGTCCACTTTGTTCAAAACTTTAGACAATGGGACACACATTAAGAGTTCAGCGTACACAGTCTTCTATCGTTACAGTTCTGGTCCCAATACTTCATCTCTGTGGTAGCTATGAATACACATAATAAAGCTGCAACAGTGTTAAGCTGAGTAGGGTGTTATTGTTTTTGTTTTATGCAGCTACTGTGTGACAATCGCAGCTACCACAAAACACCATAGCACCCTATCTTTTTGTATAAGTAAATGAATAAAAGCTGAGGGAGCGATATGTCGAGCCTACGGATGCTAGTGAAAGCTTCTCCCCTCTTGATTTCAAGAGCTTCATACAAAATGTGCATTTATTTCCCTTTCTGGTAACAGGTGGCCAATTGGCTATTAAAAGCAGTGCAGCAAAAACTCACGGGCACTGAAGTAAGTGCTACTTCAAGTAAAATTGTTGATTCTCTTTCTCTTTAGACTGTGATGGCTCATGCCTGTCATCTTTCTGAAGAAGAGCTGCAACTTTTTAATCTTCGTGGAGCTGCAGTTGCACATTGCCCCAGCTCTAACTTTTCGTAAGTTAATAAAAGAAGATGATGGTGTACATTCGGATAGAGCTGTTTTTCACATAGTACCCTCAATCCAACAGTAAGAAGTTTACTCTGGACTGACTCGCTATCTTTGAGTATAATCACATACATATGAATATTTCTTGTTTAAAATTTTATTTCTTATGACTGTTGTATTAATGGCAGATTCAGGCCAGCTCCCCTCTCCCCAAAAATATTTACATATTTTTGTAAAATGGGAAGGTGCTTCATAGTCTTACTTATTTTAACAGAAATGAGATACTGTGTATATGACTGGGGAACTGTACTAAATATTAAAATCTCATTTTGCTTTTAATATGATCAGTATTATCTTGTTTGCCATGACTTACTGGCACTGTGAAATGACCTCCCATCTTGGAATATATTTTACACCATATTTGGATTTTTTACACAGATGTGCTGAGAGCTCATTTTCAGCAGATAACTCTAAAACTATTTTATTAGGAAACTAAAACTTTCTGATAGGAAAATTTGCTTTTAGTTTTAGTGGTTAAAATCTGTCATCCAGATTTATGAATGTAAATGCTCTATCCCCATCTGGAAGACATGATTTGTCACGTGTGCTCTGAGAATGCCCTAAAGCTCACCCCTTACTGAATTGCAGAAACCAACTTTCCACTGTATGTATCACACAGAAAACATTTTTTGTTCCAATCCAGGTTGCACAGTGGCATCTTAAACGTAAGAAAGGTTTTGAAGCACAATGTGAAGGTTGGCCTTGGCACAGGTTGGTAGTTTGCTTTAAGAAGGGTCTCTTGTAGAAATCGTTGTAAGACACAATAACATACCCTCATGCTTATAGTAAAAGTCAGCATGCCTCCAACTTGTGGACCTACTTTTTTTTTATCACTATCTGGAGGTGGTAAAAAAGAAAAATTGAGAAGTTTTGTTCCTCTCACAAGAGTGAGCAATGCCTGAATAACAGCTTTTCTGATTTTGGTTTCTGTTCTGCATCGTGCTTTATTTACCCGACCTTGTACGTAAGAACACATGTTTGGAATCACACAATTAAAGACAGTGCATAGCATTACACTTTTTGCATTTAACACCTCCTACACTTTGTAACACTTAAGTAAAGCTCATAATAATTTACCAAAGTTATTCCCAGAGCTTGTTTCTAAGTTTCTGATCCCTTCTAGATGTTGCTGGTGGATATTCAACTTCTATGCTTGATGCTATCAGGAAAACGGTGATTGCATCTAACGCCCTTAAAATTAATAAAGTGAGTGAAGCAGGACTAACTCTTAAAGAAGCTTTTCAACTAGCAACTCTAGGAGGAAGCCAAGGTAAGAAGAAATTTATTTATAACATACATAGAAAGCCACCCCTGTTTATGATACGATGTCTCAATGTGTATAAAAGATGGCTGAAACTCACAGATTTCCTAATTCCAGAGTGAAGTTCAAAACTATGTTTGCTGGGCAGAGATATTCTTCCGTCTCATAACACAGAATACCACGATCATGACAGTAACGTATTTCTGTAAATACTGATAGTTTAATAAAAGCATCTTAACAATTTTCCAGGGCATAACATTTTCTTTGAAAGATCCTTAGCCCTTAATCATTGGTGCTCGTAACTTTGTCACACCAATTAGAAAGACTCATGGATGGCTTCCACTCCTAGCTACTCTCATGCTTCTTTTGTCTGGGTTTTTAAGTTTACAAGAAAAATCATTTTATGTATCGGTTTTGAACTATTCTATCACTTGCAAGGGTAGAATATAAATTATTCTTACAACCTTCCAATAGTACAGATAAGTACAATTTGGGGAAATTTAAATGAGATTTTTTCTTGCCATAACTTGATTACTGAAACTCTAAATGCTTGTCACCCTCTTGTGTTTATTCTAAAAATTGCATTCTGCTCACAAGCTTAAAAAGAATTCATCATCACTGTAGTGGAAACTACAGAATATTTTACCACTTTGAGGAGTTTAAACATTTTTAATGTATTGTGAAGTTCTTGGCATGTGCTACTTATAACTGAATTTCCTCTGTCAGACAGGAGCTATCTGAAAACAAGTGGACAAATTCTGTGCAGATATTACCCTTTTTGATAACTTAGTTTAATTCCTGAATATTGGAAAAGCAGATTGAATATGCAGATGATTTAACAACTTCAGGCTATCCTGAATTATTTCCAAGAAGCCTCAAATGTCTATATTTAGGTATTCTGTACCCCCTTTCTCTTTGGGTGAAACTGTAGATTTTCAGTGCTTGTGCACCTGAGAAGCAGAGGCTACAGCGATGCTTCGGTTAACAAAGCTGGATAACAGACTGTAAGACAAGCCTGACAGCTGGGCGTGGGACCAGCATATCTGGATGCGACATTTCTCTCACCATATTGTTCTTGGTTGTTACTAATTACCCCTACTCATCCTCTTAATGCAACTTGTTATTATCTACTATTGTAACATTACTATTGTACTATTGTAACCTGCCAAAGATACTTAAGCTGCTTTATAAACATAAACAATTAAATTTTAGGCTTCTTTAGCAAGGTGAGTGTTATTATATACATCATTATTTCTCTTACTTCCTCTCACTGTCTCTTACAGAACTTCGGTATTTTTGCATTGTTTGTAATTATTATTTCGCTTTTAACAGCTAGTGGTCTTTATGTAGGATCTGCAATGACACAAAATCAGAGGAGAATATTCAAAAAAAACCAAAAATTAAAAGAAAGGTTCCAATTGTTTCCCAGATTTCTTTTACCCTTTACAGATACTTTTCACAAGTTCACCAAAATACACATGATTTTAAGGAGAAGTTGCTTAAAAATATTGCCGACCTACTTACTTTACTTGCTTCCTTTTTTTTTTCCTTGCATTCATCTAAATTCTTACTTTTTAAAATTTTTTTTATCACAAAACCTGAGATGAGTTCCCAGATGCTTTCATATAACAGAAAGAGACTTGCACTGGGGATCTGTGCATAAGCTTGTTTTCCCTCTCAGCTCTAGGACTGGATGATGTGATCGGGAACTTCGAGGTTGGCAAAGAATTTGATGCACTGCTGATCAACACTAAGGCCTCAGACAGCCCTTTCGATTTGTTCTCTGCTGATACTTTTGAGGTAATATGATCACGATTAATGATCCAGAAAATAACTGGAAATAATGTGGCAAAGGTCTGTGATACAGCCAGTATCTTCGTGGCTGTTCCAGTAACAAGAATTGTGTGAACTGCCCTGCTGATGTCTGTAACTCAGCCCAAGAGGTGCAGAGGTGTTTTTAGAAGGTTACTGTCCTCAGTGGCAGGCATAGGTATGTCAGTGTGAGAGGAAATGCATGTAGCATGTTAATGCACATATCATTAGAGCTGGCTGATCTTTAGAGCTCACTATTTGCAGCACCGAAACACTGCCATCACGAAAAAGCAACTTAGTTAACGTTTTGAATTCACACTCAAGAATGGCTATCTGTTTCCAGATAAAGGCTGAATTACCATGGCTTCACTAGGACTGTAAACTGAAGGAAGAGCTAAAGATAGCTAATTTGAGTTCAAAGCCCAGCTTTTAGGCAACATATGAGAACCTTTCTGTTATACAATGGGGACACTTTCTCAAACAAATTTTTGTATGATTAAAAAAATTCAATGAACAGCAATAACTTGAATTTACTGATGAAGCCAGGTGTCTATCACTGTCTCTGTTCACATAGAAATGGATGAGGCAGTTTTTTTCTTACTTTGTTTCAGCTACAAGAATTTAGATTAGATTAAATTCTGTCATTTGAAATCTTGTTCCTAATTCAAATAGTTCTAGAAAGAGTGTTTTTTAATATCAGTCTAAACCTTTTTAGCTAAGTTATCAGTTCCTAGGACTATAAAAATGCTTAGAATTTTGTCTTATTTTTCAATAAATAAATGAATCGGAGAGCTCTAAAATATTGTTTTACTTATATTTTTGTTTATATTGTCAGACTTGTGCAGTATTTTCTTTCTGACACATACAGTTTCTTTAATGAAAATTAATTATGAGAAAACATGTAGACTAAGTTTAAGTTTTAATTTCATTAGCATATTTAGGAAAACTATTGTTATCAGTTGTTTGAAGTTTCAAATAATTTTGATCTGGGACTGTAAATATGGCTTGCTGAACGTTTTTCTTCTGTTACTCACAGGACTGTCTCCAGAAGTTCCTCTATCTAGGTATGTTCAGAATACTCCTGTGTTATTGCATGTGTCTCTGATCTTCTGACACAGTGTGGAGGTTGCTTTACATTCATTTATAACTGCTTAGTAAAAATCAAATAGTATAATTTCTATTCTTTGTGACATAGTGAAGTATGCAGTTTGGCATGAGCAGATGCACAAGTTTAGCCGCCAGATTTGTAGCAACAGTTATCTTCATCTGTGGCATGAGCTAAATCGTGTTTCACAGTGAAGTAGCATTGACTTTTTTATGTATTGCCAGTCACCAGTTCAGAACAAACGACTTATGCAGGCCACTTGCTCTTGTGTATGTGACTGGTACTGCCACCTGGTACCTCTGTTAGTTGCGACAATCTGCAACAGCTGTCTCTGTATAGATGTATATTTGCAGGTTTTGTGTCTACTAAATTGCAGTAGAAAGGCCTAAACCGTAGGCCTCAAACCAAAAGTTACCTCTGGATGGATCTCACAACCCAGTGTTATATGCCTTCCTTGTCTGATCATTAGCAAAATGTTTATGATCATTAGGAAAATATGTATCTTGGACAAAACATCCCATTAGCAAGAGATGTAGCTTAGATAAAGCGTTGTGAGAATGTGTTAACTTTCCTTGTTTAGAAGCATAGTGTCAAGGCCTGCTTGTACAAAAACTTCCTTGGTTCCTCTTTGAGCTCTGGCCAGGCTTGAGGTGGAATCCAGAGGGAGAATGAAACCAGATGTTTCTGCCTAATCATCGTGTAAACTTTTTTATTCAACTATATAAAAGCTGGACCCTCTTGTAGTGAAGTTGGAGACCTCGCCTACGCATGAACACACTGCGTAGGACCTCCCAGTTGCTGGGAAAGGCTCTCCAAATCCTCACTACAACTGGGGCTCCCCAGCGACTGCGGATCTGGATGACGGTAAAGTACTAGGGCAACTGGTGATGTATCTTTCTTAATCACTGTTGCTATCCTCATGTAGTAATGGTTAGGTGTGTTGTCTTGTTCTGCGTTATTCTTGCTGTATCATTTCACTTATTATCTCATTGCTTTAAACTTAAAAAAAGATGAAGGCATTTCTTTAACTTGTTGTCTGTGACCTTTATGCTGACCCTGTCCACTGGCAAAACATAAATACACGATACAACTGCAGCAGCTGAATACCATGTTTATTTCATAAGAGAAACAGTGGGCGTGCATTGATCTTTATGGTATTTATGGTGAAATATTGTTGGGGAAATACACTTTCGCAGTTTTAAGAAATGAATTTAGGTAACTGAATATTATATATTCCAAAACTGATCTGGGGGATTGCAGCATTTTAATTAATTAAATCAGTGCAGAGATTTATGTGCAAATGTCTCTTCTGACTGTTATTTCAGGTGATGATCGGAATATTTCTGAAGTGTATGTGGCTGGAAAGCAAGTGGTTCCTTTTTCAAGTTCAGTATAAATCCATTTCCCTTTTGCAAAATGTTCTGCTGATTACTCTGTATCTGATTTGGAAAATATTTGTTTAAAACAGTGCCTGATCATTTGGAATGACACCTCTTTTCTGTTTTAAATCTTGCAAATTTGAGAAATTCTGTTAGATCTTTCAGGAATTATATGACCAACATTGTCACAGTTCTAAGAGGAAACAAACTTCTAAATTTGTCTGTAAAAAATAATGTCCATTGACAAGGAGTTTGGTAAGTTTCTTACTTAAATAAACAATCGGTGTTCCTTTCAGTAATACCATAGAAAGTATTAAGAAGAGCAAGGAAGCTCTCACTGCCTGTATGGTATTTTAGTTGAAAAAATGGCCGGTGTGAGTAAATCATTTTTGCAAATAATGAATGTCACAGAAGAATGTAATTTCCTTTATATTGTCACCAAGTATGGAAAAATTAGTGGCATTTGGGGGCATTTAATAACGTTTTTCATTTTTGTTTATCTATGTGGTTAATTTTAAAATACTGATTTATTTTAAAACATAACAAGTGTCTATCTATACATAATTAAGAGTTCTGATTATCATAAAGCTCAGATTTGTCATTAGTAGTCAGATAGAAGAGAACTGGTGGAAGAAGCAAGTAAAAAATACACAACTGGTCGAAGAGCTGTGAGTGCAGAAAGACTGCACAGTTCTGTGATGCTGTAAGCTGAAGCAGCATTTCCTAAATGTTGCTCTGGCATGTGGAAGCAGTCTACCCAATCTTCCACTGCTTCTCTATCCACTTGACTGAATCTGCTTCAGCTAAGCAACCTCTGAATGAAAATTGTAACAACCCAAAAGCAGGTATGGAGATGCCTGAGTGGGCTTCTCTGTGGCAGAAAATGAATGGGTTCTTCTGGACTGGGAGTGCTTCCTCTGGTTCACTCTCTCATAGAACCTTACCAAATTTATTTCCTCCTGACTGTTTAGACTATGAGTGATAACAATTTCCCTTCTTTCTGTAGCAGAAGTGGATAGGTTTAAAACAAAACCCACCAGAAACAGGCCGTCTCTGGCTGTTACCGCCTTCCACTTCAGGTGTAATTCCTTACTGAAAGAAGCAATTCAGCTTTAATGTGCTGTTTTTCTTTCAACACTGGAACAGTAACTACAGCCCTGTACAATGCTAGGTAAAAAATGTGCCCTTTTAATCTTGGTAGTCTGTGTTCTTAAAAAGTCTATTTTCCTACTTGTTATTACAGCCTTTTTTTATTGCAAGATTAGTTTGAGAATGGGGATACTTCTTGTTTCTTTGTTATGGCTGTTTTTTTTGTTTTGTTTTGTTTTGTTTTGTTTGTTTGTTTTGCAGTGCAAAGGATATAAGCTTTAATTTTAGTGTTAGTGGAGACAATATTGCACTACCTGCTATACTTGTTGAGTATGGTTTTGTGGCCTGCTTCAAACACCTTTGATTTTGCTGAGCTTTATTTCACACGTTTATCTCACTGTCTGATGACATAAAGGCACAGCACTTCCCTGTGCTCCTAAAACAAGAGAGGTAACTGCATGAACATCTAAATTTCTGTCTGTATAAGGGAACATTTGGCCTGATACCACTAACAACTTGCTCTGACTTAAAGCTTTGTCAGAGCTTACGCACTGTTCAGGTTATGACTACATGAGACAGTGTAGTGGAACCATAACCTAGATTAGGCATTTAAAGTACCTGGTATCTTTTTCAGTGTTTTGTGCTTTTTATTTGTTTTTTTTTTTTGTTTGTTTGTTTGTTTGCTGTCACGGAGTAGCCCTACTGCACAGCATGGTATTTTGGCTTGCATATGCCACCCTAAAGCAGCTGCACTGCTTGCTCACTTAGAGCTAGCTCAGGTAACTTCACACGGCACCGCTCTGTGCCATATGTTTGCCGAGTTACACTCTTTGTTTCCATTATGTTCAGTCATTGCTAAGGCTTTAGGATTAGAGATTTAAGGATTGAGATTTCATATTTCATCAGGGTGTCATAAAAGTTTTGTTTTTCACATGTCCCTGTAATCTACATAGTAGCACACTTTCTTTGCAAATACAGCCTGCAGTTCTTTAACTGGGATTCCTGATTCAGGGAGTGTTTTTCCTCGTGAATTTTGACATGAATTTAATTAATTGACCAAATTTCACATTCCAAAACCAAAGATCTGTGAGAGACATGTTTTAATCCTCCAGTTAATGTCTGAAACTATTCTTAAGGAGTTGCATGGTTTGCAGCTTTGGCTTGCCTGCAGGAATATATTCTGGGACAGAGAAGAATGACGCAGCCCTGTGTACTATGTATGTTTATGCTGTAGTACTTTGCTTCCAGAGCTATGAATTATATCTACACTTCTATTTTAGTGATAGTCTAAGCTGTGCCTGGCTTTATTGCTATTTTGTGGTAGTGTTAAGAATGTGATTCAGTGTTTGTTTCAAATATTTGAAGAGAGGAAGGGGATGATTATTTGCAAACTAGGAGTACAGAAAAAAAAGTATTAACAATCTCACCACTGACTGCTGGTGGACCAATTACAAAGGGACTCTCTAGAATATCTGCTGGGAATAGCTTTTTGATTTGAATATTGGCATGTCATGAGAGTTTGGCTCTTGCTAAATTCCAGCACAAGGCGGGAATTCGGTTTCTTGATTATCACTTTTCTGATGTCTGGTAGCCAGACACTACCCAGACTTAGAAACAGAGAATTCAGTGTTCCAGAATCGCAGCTGGGGGAGGAGCTCTGCCTACAAGTAGTAGTGCCATGGGCTTCCTGCAGCGCCATACATTGCTGGTGACAAGCCTGAATTTGGTTAGAGGGAGCCAGTGGAAGAACTGATACAGCCATGTAACAAACAAAGTGGAAGTTGGTTTCAAAAGTAGCATCTAAATAGAATTGAATGTAAAAATACTGTAGTGCCAGAAAAAAGTTCCTTTGAGGTAGACCCAGACCTTTCCATGGAAGGTAGCTTACACATGGAAGGAGACTGGTTTTAGGATATATGGAGGATGTGGTAGTCAGACTTCTCTGAAGCAATTTTGGGGAAGGATCCTGCTGTGAAGCATTTATTAGCCCTTGGGATTCTTTGGCTGTGTGCAGATTGCTGAAATGCTTGGTGCAGTAGGAGAATATCAGTAGGTGAAAGCAGTTACTGCTGAGACTTGTAGCTCTGCACCAGTGTCTGCATATAGTCTGATTCCTTGTACTCCACTGTATACATGTGGTTTGAAGCAAGCCAGGTCATTGGTTCAGACTCTTACAGTCTCTGTTAGAGGCTGTATTTGGTGTGTGACTCCGCATCCAGCGTAGTTTCCTCCAACAGAAACTTCCTTGTTGTATACAAAAACCACACTGCAAGCAGAAGCAATGTTCAGTTAATGATGTGTAAACACCACTACTGTCTCAAAAAAAAAGTGCTAATGGAAGATATGACTTACTTACACTATTCCCCCTCCATACTCACTGGCATAGAAGACAAATCAAAGCAACTTCTTTTCTCCTCCTTTCAAAAAAATAAAAATAAAAATAAAATAAAATAATTAATAAAAATAAGGCAACCACACAGTATGGTGACGTGACTAAGTAGAAGAAAACATCAGGATAATTTTCAGTCAGCATAAGTTGACATTGTGCTACTGACATAAGATAGAGCCTCTGGAAAAATGTACATGCAACTGTTTCCAGATGTCAGTCCCCATCAGTTCTTTTGACAGATTGTGGATGGGATCTTTATTTTTGATGTGTCTTTGTGTTCAGTGTCAGCACACCATTCAGACAGAGAAAAATAAGGGTAATTTGTGGAAAGCTTGCTTGTTGGGATAATATGCTTAACGTGTTCTGTGTTCAGATAAGCACTTATTTATTATAAATGGAGTGTATTTGAATTACTTTTATATGTTGATCTCATTGTGTCACTTTAGGTTTTGATTATTAATGAAATGCGAGTAAGTATCGCTTATGCATTATGCAGCGTTATTTGAATTATTCATGTGTGGCAAGTGGAGTTCTGCACTTTAAAATGTTGGCTTGACCTAGTGTTTATATTTATTCTGTGTTTTTATGCAATCAGAAAGCTTTATAGGGGAAAAAAAGTATATTTGTTCTTTGTAATGAGTATTTTCAGTATTGTAAGTGGAATTTATTTCAAGAAGAAGTGTTAAAATGACCCTGTTTATAAGTCTGTACCTGATTATACACCCATGAGTGAAACAACTATAATGGTTTTATAAAATCTGACATGAATAGCAATGTTATACTTAAAAAATATTTACAGAAAAATAATTTTTTATTCTAATTGTGATTATGCAATGCAGATTAGCAAAAGTTAATCAGTCTTGCTATGTATCTACAAATCTCCTGATCAACGACTATAACTCTTCCTGGTTATACATTAAGAAGAGTATGCATGCTTTGAAAAACAAAATGCCTAAATTCTTTCAGAGAATATCTTAGTTTTAATATGAAATTATATTAGCAATAGTACTCAGAGAAATCTTTAAAAAAATTTTCAGCATTTCCATAA
The DNA here is from genome assembly GCA_016647715.1 of Pavo muticus. NCBI lineage: Eukaryota > Metazoa > Chordata > Aves > Galliformes > Phasianidae > Pavo > Pavo muticus. The sequence goes on from JACDJE010000415.1 coordinate 598,227, forward strand.
ATAATCTATAGCAGATAATAAATTGGGCAGCTTTTAAAATAATACTGGATTGGTATAAATAAGTAGTCTTGCATTATGTGCAGTCCTGTGTTTAGCACTGAGCAACTTATCTCTAAGGAGATGGTGCACAAGTGGAAGGAATTCAGGAAAACTCAAGGCACATGGGAAATCTGAGAAAGGACTAGGAAAAAATATAATCTGAAAAGGCAGCAGAATGCAAAATAATGCAAAATAGAAAGAAGCTAGATCAGAGAAAGTCATGCCGACACAATGGCACGTTAATGAAGTATTAGGTAGGAAATGCTAAGGAAAGAAGAAAAGTTTTCAGGCACAGTTCTGTTAAATCACAGACTTGATTTCTTCAGAAAGTCATCAAGGCCCAGGAACAGATCAGATTTCCAAAGGGAACCAGTTATTTATATGCTTAAATATTAAGAGCCCAAATTACCATGGCTAATTGTAATGCTTTTCCTCTCTCTCAAACTCTACTTCAAGATTTAGACTAAAGCTACTTGCAACAACTCCAGAAGAAACCTAATACAATATTCTGTTTTATCTTCATGTTTCCTATCTGGCATTCGGCAAGTCAGATACTAAAGTAGTCTGACCTTAGGGGAGCCTCATGCAACATCCCCTGTCACATGCCTCATGGTGCAATGATGACAGAGTTCAACAACACAGGAATACAAGCCTCTGGTATGACTGGAGTCCCTGCAAGTAAGCTGATTCAATTATCAGATTGTTTTGAAGTTCAGAACACACAGAGAGTGCAGCACATTTTAAATTGCACAATCAGCTTGAAGTGTTAGTTCACTACCTAACGGTGATTTCACAGGTACTAGGAACTTTGTCATAAAGTTTATTTTTGAGCCCTGTTAATATGTGTAAAACAACTCCTGCTTATTTCAACAGAGAAGCCAGCAAATGACATCTGCTAGGCTCTCTTTACAAAATAAACAACAGCAACAAAAACAGTTCTTGGGAGACCAAAAGGATATCAGCAACAATCTGTTGTGTAAGGTTAATAAAACAGTTAGTTTTCCTCGAAAGGCTGAGCAGTGGTTTTGGAGAGTATTTTCCAGGAAATTTCAATAAAAACTTTTTTCTTGGAAAGTGTCCTAAGCAGGAGTAGTGTGCTTCAACCCATGAGATCCTGTGTGTCTTCTGCAGTGGCAGTGATTTTGCAGAAGTGAATGCAACAGTTATGCCTGGAGTCATCCTTTCTTCCTGCTCAAGACTTAGACTTGTTTATTTGGTTTGTGGTTTCTCACAGATTTCATTTTAATTGGAAAATAGCTAGGATGAATGAGTATAGTTGGGCTTGAAAAGCAATCTCATAGCCACCCACCTAATTCTTAACTCGAAAGATCTGTCCCATCAGAAAAGTATTATTACATATAGTTGGGCTTGAAAAGCAATCTCATAGCCACCCACCTAATTCTTAACTCAAAAGATCTGTCTCATCAGAAAATTATTATTACACTTACACAGCTTGTGGGCTCAGTGTTTTGGCTTAATGACTTGAGTCAGCTGGTAACAAACACAGCCAAGACCAGAATGTAAACTGTGAGCAGCTGACATAAACAGAAATATATTCTACCTTGGTCTGCACTTGAGCCACTGAAAGCCTTGCTTAGCCACAAGTCCCTAGGCGCCTCTGAATACAAAACTGAGCCTTCAGTAGAAGGTACCAATGTTTCTGTTAACTAAGCTTTCCATTTCTGTGTCTGGCTGGTCTCTGATCTCTGGCTTTGGAGCTGGGCTGTGTGTCCATTAAAAGCTTTTGCTGATGGAGGTTTTAAAAAGTGGTTACACGTTCTCAGCTGTTGAAGATAGCAGCAGGGAGACTGTCAACCATTGCTTCAATATGAGCCTTCTTTCCCCAGAGGGGAGATGACACCTCAGCGGAGTAAGCTTTTCTGATTCTGGTCCTTGGTTTTGTCACCTGTTTGTAGGTTCTGGTTGGTTCTTTTCTGAAAAATGCCTATCTGGAGTTTTGCTGTTGAATTCCTCCCACCTGTCGTGCTCACGTGTAATTTCAAGAAAGAGCAATGTATTTGGAAAAATGGTATACGTGATTTCCTTTGTTCTGCTTGTTTTGATCATGCTAAATGGGAACTTGTGTACTGTTGAAACAAAATAAAGTGGCCTTGTGTTTACACCAGCCTTCATCTGTTTCTGTGTTTGACTTTGGAGGACAGAAAGCGAAGGTCGCAAGGTGAAAATTTACAATGAAGACAGTAATACATGGCAAAGTGTAAGAGAAGCACAGAAAGTACCTGTTCCCTGGGGAACTCATACACACCCATTGTAGGGGTTTGTAAACTCTGTTTCATATGTATGACATAATTTTAAGGGGCTTTTTCCAGACTCAGAGCTCTTCGAGCATTTATTGTAGTTTTATTACCAGACTTTCTGGCTTGATAAATCAAAGCAAGTGCTTCTGCAACATTTTTATTATTTTGTGTACAAGCAAACTATCCTGAAATACTTTCTTCTTGTGCTTGGCAGCAAGCACAAGATCACATCTCCTTTCATGTGTTTTTCCTCACTTTCTTACTTTTCAAGGCTTAGGCATAAAAATGTCTACAATAGAAGTAGCTCTGAAACACACCAGGAGCATATTTCCTTAAAACACAAATTCCAATAGGAAAACCACTAGTTACACACTGAGGAATTGTATGCTACAGTTTTGAAAATTATGTGCAAGTTATTATCAACAAATGCAAAAGAAATAAAGTTGTTCTCTATTTTCTTCAACCAACTTACCAGCACAGGTCATGCAAATTACAGAGGAAAAGCAAAATGAAACTGCTTCGTAGATTAATGTTCTTAATAGAAAGGCCCATTTAGGCTTTCAGCATAGGAATTCTGGTACTTAACATTTCAGTTTGGACAATAGCAGTTTATTGTTAGAATACTCTGTTATGATTTTATCTGACACATCTGTTTAAAGCGGTGTAAACTTCAGATTTGAGCACAGCACATGTAAACTCGCTTGAAAATGTGAGAGCTTTTAGGTATGTTTTCAGTAAATCCCAGGCTGCAATTACCTGTTTCACTTCAATGAGTTGACACAGACACAGTGTGTATTTGTGAACACAGAATTTGCAAGCTTAAAGAAATGGTCATTGAATAATCATGAACACATTACCAGTGTAATATTCATGTCTGCTCCTGTGGCTATCCTGGTTTGGGATCTGGTGCTGAATCATTTGTAACGAAGCTCAATAGGTTCATTGTTCATGAGCTAAGAGAATAGTTAAAATGCAAAGAGAAGGTTGGTTTCTCTATGCTAATATTTTGTAATTGGCCGTCATCTTTCCAAACTAATCAGCTTGTGACTGTACTCTTGTGTTAGTTCTGATTAAAACTGTCCATTAGGAATTAGCCTAAAAATATGTCCAGAAATGCCATGAAATGCAGATTAGAATTGAGCAATGTCTCTTCCTTTCCTATTTTGTCTTAAAGGTACAATTTCAAAATAGGTATCTTGCTTCTGAGAACTTGGAAGTACTACTACAGTGCTGTAATCTCAGGCCAGAGTTAAATCACAACCTCCCACCACACTGGTGAGGGGCCATAGCTGTACGGCTCCTCTGTTACTTCTTAAAGAACATCAATTCCAGGTAGCTGTGGGCAGTATTAACACATTATATTTACGGTGCGGGATAAACTGTTCCCTGAGCTTCTATTTTTGAGAAGAGATGAAAGTAACTTGGGACAAAGGCAGATTATAAAGACAGAACTTTGCCAAGTTTTGACTATTAGACTTCTTGCTGCTTGTTTACTACACGTTCTGCTTGGTAATACTGTTCTTCTGATCAGCATATGTGAACATTTGTGCATTCAAGTTTTGGCCAAATACACTTCAACTTTGTGCTGTACAATACCTTCAGGTAAATGCCTGTGTAAAGATGTAATGAGTTGCTCAGGTACTCAAATTTATCACTTATTAAAAAAATACACAGGTATTTGCATGAGCAAGCTTGTGATGTACTGTGACATTATTCATGACTTCTTTTCCTGTTGTTCACAAAAAGATTAATACAGAACGACTCTCCAAACAGGTCCACCTGTTTACATGTGGAACTGTCTTTGAAAGTCAGTGGGTGCATCTACATTAGCATTTTAGTTCAGAGAAGGAGTGAGCATTCAAAGAGTCTTTGAGTCATCTGTATTTCTGTGTTCACTTTGCATCGCTTTTAAACTAAATAGAAGATGTATCTGGAAAGAGAGAAACATCACCCCCATTTTTTAAAAGGGTAGAAAGGAAGAGCTAGGAAACTACAGACTGTTGGGACAATCACGGAACAGATCCTCCTGGAAGACATATTAAGGTACATATAAGATGAGGAGGTGATCTGAAACAACCAGCATGGCTTCACCAAGGGCAGATCATGCCTGACTAATCTGGTGGTAGCCTTCTGTGATGGAGGTGCAGCATCAGTGGACAGAGGAAGGCTGGCCAATGTAATCTGAAATTCTGCAAGGCCTTTGGCAGGGTCACATACAACATCCTTATCTCTGAATTGGAGAGACAGGAATTTGAAAGATGGTCTATTACACGGATAAGGAATTGGTTGGATAGGCACAGCCAGAGGGTTTGGTCAACAACGCAGTGTCCAGGTGGAGGCCAGTGACAAGTGATATCTGTCACAACCCATTAGATCAGAGTAATTGAGGTTTCAAAATTCCCTTGGGCTCAATTAAGGTGAAATAACACTGAACAATTGGTTAAGGGTTTATTTATATCCCACTATAATACTTAGCACAAGACACGCAGTATATATACATATATGTATATATATGTGTATTTATCCATCTATACATTATTGGTGGCAATTGATGATGACATGCCTTGCATTACATTCTAAAATAACTGGAAAGGAGAGAGAGAAAAAGAGAGAGCTCTAGGGAGAGAGGAAAGAGGGACTGGATAGACAGGGAACGAAAATCCAGATCATTACCTTTGGTTCCAGCATAGTCTCTGGTCTGGCAATGTTCAAGTGACAGGTGCACGCCTGACCATTGAGATGTAGTGCTGTTTCCTTGTTCTGACTGCAAACTAAGCACATGATTTCCATTCAATCTTCATCACTATGCAATGCCTCAATAGTTGAGACACAGAAACAGTTTTGGACAATTTTCACAGGACATTATACCACATTGTGGCTCAGACATTCAGTACATTGTTCATTCTTGTGAGTCTCTATGTCTTCTTCCACACTGATGATCCAGATGCCGCAGACAAAAGGAGAAAGGGAAAAAAGAATAAAAGACAACATACCTATTACAATTAAAATCCTGATCATCAGAAACAAAAATCCACGTAGTTCAGCACCTGTGGAAACACAATAATAATCACAATGGTAATAGTAGCAGTAATTAAAAAGAGATACATTCCAATGAGTATGAATACAATGTTTTTTTTTTTCATGGCCATCAGTTTCTACCTATGCATAAGAACTAACAGGACTTTTAAGGGTTAGAGGGACCATTCCAGTAGTATGTAATTCTACCAGAACTGGCTGTCCAGGGTACTGGGATGGATTTGTTAAGTCTTTATTCTCTTTATTTTCCCAGGAGTATCAACAGGAGGAGTTGAGTAAAACAGTGAGTGGTGGGGTTTGATTCCCCAGTTGTTATTCACTCTTCTGATTGCGTCTGATGCCACTGTGCTTATCCTGGTTCATGGGGTTTCAGAGCTCATTTCAAGAGCCCGTTAGCATGTTCCACAATACCATTCACTTGGGGGTAATACAGAGTGTGGAATACTGACTGAATCCATTTGCCTCAGGCCCACTCTTGAACCATCCTATCAGTAAAATGACTCCCATTATCTGACTGTGTTTTTTGGATACGGGTAAATGGCTGAACCACCTATCCGAACTTCTGCTGTTACCTACTGTGGCCCATGAGACTGCTGTGGCCTGGGTCAACCCTGACACTGTCTTGACTCCCACTGATAAGTATTGCTTCCCCTTCAGAAAATGGAAATGGAGTGATACAATCTACTTGCTAAATGTCCCACAGCCCTTTGTTATCTATCAGAGGCAGTGGTCAGTCCTTAAGAGGGTTGTACTCTCCCAGTCGGATGTGACATATAACCCATACTGAAATAATGGCATCACATAACTTTCTGGTTACAGATCATCCTCTACTGACTGCATCTTTGAATAAATCCTTAATTCCTGAGTTGCCTTCCCACTGATGTTATTCCCGGAAATGTAGCCACTCAGAACATTCTTTAAACACGGTATAAAAGTCAGTGTAAATAAACCCTAGTTCTTTAGTTTCAGCCTCCCTAATGACTACTCTCCATATAGATATTAATTCTCTTACTTAGGCACTTCCTTCTTCTTCTGTTAATATGTTCTCCCCTGTATCAATATGCAGGGTCACTGCTTGGTATTTCCATACTTTTCCTTCCCTTTTGGAGGATGCATCGGTAAACTACCAACTTTTCAGGCGGGCTTCATGAGAAGGGGTAGTTTTCATAAAAGAGTGGGGGGAGTTGCTGTTATGCTTGAAAATACAGTTCCTGTATTTTTGATATCTTGGGTGTTCCCTCCTCTATCTCGTGAGCGTGGCAGTAATAGTCTAATTGTGCACACCATTTCCTCACAGTCTCAGACTCCACTACTCCCATGAGGGGTAGGGTTATGGCTAACACTGGCTTTAAGACCTTAAAGAGCTGCATTAATGTGGTTGGCTGCTGCTGTGCATTTTCAGCTTCCTGTATTGCTTGGCTAACCACAGAGAGGCCCTTTTCCCAGACTGAATAGCGTTTCTTCACATCAATAGGGTGGGTTGGACCTTTAGGTCCGTGTAGCCACATATGTATTGATGATCCATGGATTACGAAACCACATTCAGTGTGGGGTGGGCGAGTTGAGTGTTGTTCCCAGAGCCTGCTACACCCTGGCTTCAAAAATGAGCAACTTTAAGGCTTTCTCATGAATGGGGGCCCATTCCCAGCTAGTTTTTATGTGTTAAATCAGGCTATGATGGAGAAATTTGGGATGTGTTTCCTCTGAAATACCAATAAGCCTAGAGCATGCTGTAACTCTTTCTTCTTTTCAGGCATTTTCATCTGTTCATGTGTGGTTAGGGTTTTGGAGGGAATACACACAGTTTCCCCCCTTCACCAGATGCCTGACATTTTTACTTCCAAGAACAGGAGCTGTACTTTCTCTGCTGGAGTGGGAAGCCCCATCTTTTCATAATGTGCAATTATGTCTTTTTGGGTCTGTTGCACCACTGCAACATTATGGCCTCCAATCAACACATCATCAGTGTACTAGTATGCCCTGCTCCCCACTTATGAGTGACACATGCAAGCTCTTGTGGCAATGCACAGTGGGCAATAACCAGTGAACAGCAATGCGTTTCCAAACATGTCTGTTACCCAGGTCTGTTTCTTGTCAGCAACTATACAGTTTTGTGTAAGGCTGACATCTGTGCTCCAGTGTCTACTAAAAAGGTACCAAGAATTTTAAAAGAACCCAGAGGAAAGGTAATTAACAGATCTCTACTATTTTCTACAAGTCTTCTCAAGAATATCCGCTGGCTATCCCCCACTTACTTATTGGAGACAGTGAGAAGGGTTTCCTAACTCAAATGCACCCAGATTAATCAGGTCTGCCTCCTTAGAAGTACATTTCCATGCTTATAAGACAGGGGAGGACAACCTTTAGGATCTGGGGGAAACTTAGTTTCTTTTGCTTTGCTTCTGACTTCCGCCAGCTTCTCCAGGTTGGGGGTGAGCAAACTGTCCATAATCTCACTGGGAATTCCTTTTGAAATGCCCTCCATCCATAATATGTATCTCTTATTATAGAGGGGAGGTATTGGTTTCATCAGTCAGTGATCAGGAATCACACAGGGGCCTAATTCTCATGTCACTGCTCCCCTCCACTCTCCTAAGGTCTGCTTCAGGCTTTGTCTCTCCCTGGCTAGTGAATCCTATAGTTAAACGATTCCTGTACTAACTCCCCCATGTAATATCATGGGATATGATCCCATATCCATCTTCCCATCTCCATGGCTACGCTGTCCTCATATGATCTTGTAATTGCACTGGGAATGATTTTAAGGTATTGATAATCCCCTTTTACGAAGATGCATCATCTACTATGTAGACGGGAGACGGCTACTGAGGAATCAGTAGACAATTGCACATTAATTGGAGGCATGGGTTTTTATGCTTACTCTCTGAAGTATGACCAGCAGTAGGTGTTTTAATAGAAAATGGACCCTCCCTTTCCACCAGCTCAAGGCCACTTGCACAATATGCTGCTCTCTGAATCAGAGATCAGAGCTGCCTATTATCGTTAGTGGTTAGGAAACCTCCCAGTTCCCAATACTCTCTAGCTTTGTTTTCTCTCATTAGGATACAATCTCCCCTGCTAAGAAATACCCTTCATACGAACTCAATTTCTGTTTCCTGGGGCCATGCAGAGAATTTATCCGGAAACTTACTCAACTCACTGAGGGAATAAGGGACAATGACAGTACTAAGTTGCTGTGGTCCTCCCTGGCCTGCATCCACAGTGTCAGTTTCAACTGGAGGCTGCATGGTAGCCTCTTACCGCCCCAAGAAACGTATTTCCCTTGAATACTCTAGCTCCTTTAGAAGGCATGATGATTTTGCCTCATTCTCCCAGTCAGAATCAGTATCTATATTTTCTACTCCACTTTGGAAGTGGACATCATCCACTTTCTCTCTTAATATTTTTTTTAGTCCAAAAACTCCAGCAAGAGCAATACATAGCCTCTGGTTAATTACTTGCATATTGGCAAGCTGGCCAGAAAGACTACTTATTTCATTTGCTAGTTGTTCTTGCAAGGCCTTCACTAAGTCCTGAAGGGATTTTATCACCTCTTTCTCTGCTTGTTTCACTGTGTGTTTTTTCCTGTTGGGCTGCCAATAAAGTGGCTCCCAATACTGCACATATGATGGCTTTCCCTTTTCCGTGTTTCACCTTCTGTTCTTGTGCCAGCCAAGAGATCACCTTCTACCTCATCCTGTGGGTTGTGCCAATTAATATGAGCCCAACTCATACCAGGGGGAAAAGGTTAGGCATTATAGCTCTCTGATATTTTCACGAGGGGAGTATGATCTACAATTGGATTTGCCTGCAAAGCCATAGTAATCCTACAAATACAGTGACCAGTTCACAGAGGACTAGTACCTCAATATTCAATCTACAGTTGGGTCTCCCCTTGGGTATGACTCCTCTCAGAGAGAACTGCAGTAATGTCTTCAGCTCAGTGATTACTTTAGCACTAGTGAGGGAACCCTGATCGCTGTGTCAATTTAAGATGCCATGACCTGACTGGATCATGGTTGCTGAGGTTAAGAAATTCCCTTGGGCTAAGTTAGGGTGAAACAGTGCCAAGCAAATAGTTATATGCTTATTAGTATCCCACCACAATATTTCGCATGAGACATGGATTATGTATATATATACCTTATTGGTAATAAGCTTTGATGATATGCCTTATGTTATGTTCTAATATAACTTGAAAAGAGACAGAGAAGAAGAGAGAGAAAAGAGTTAGGTGGAGAGGTTCATCACTTTTTTTGGGAGCTGTAGAGAGCCTCTCCCTTATCATATTGGTCACATAGGCATCTCTTGCAACAGGGGAACTTCCCCAGATTTGCACAGGAGGTTAGGGCAGCTCATTCTCAAATGTACTCCACATCCTTTTCAGCAAGCACTTGTGGTTCCCTGTTCTGATCACAAACTAAGGACAAAATTTCTGTTCATTCTTCACTAAGCAAGGCCCAGTGGTTGAGACATTGAAATAGTTTTGGACATTTTTCAGTTTACAGAATTTTACAGTGTCCCTCAGGGATCTGTCTTGGGACTGGTGATGTTCAGTGTCTTTATCAATGACACAAACAGTGAGATTAAGAACACTCTCAGCAAGTTTGAAGATGACACCAAGCTTCTTGGAGCAGTTGGTAAGACAGGAAGAAGGGATGCCACCCAAAGAGACCTGAACAGGCTTGACAAGTGGACCCACATAAACATAATGAGGTTCAACAAGGCTAAGTGCAAGGTGCTGCACTTGGGCTGGGGCAATCCCAGACGTGTACGGACTCGGAAAAGCACACACTGAGAGCAGCCCTGCAGAAAATGGGTTAGGGGTCATTTAAAGTTGGACATGAGCCAGCAGTGTGTGTTTGCAGCCTGGAAGGCCAACTGTAATCAAAAGAGTGGTGGCCAGCAGAGAGACGGAGGTGATTGTCCCCTTCTGCTCTGCCCTTTTAAGGCCCCGTCTGGAGTACTGTATTCAAGCCTGGGGCCCCCAACACAGGTAGGATATAGAGCCGTTGCAGGTCCAGAGGAGGGTCACAAAGATAATCAGAGGGCTGGAGCACCTCTCCTATAATCAAAGGCTTGTGCAGCTTGGAGAAGGCTCCAGGGAGATCTCATTGTGTACTTCCAGTATTTGAAGGGATCTTATAAGCAAGATGGAGACCAACTTTTTACATATGCAGATAGTGATAGGACAAAAGGTAATGATTTGACACTAAAAGAGGATTGGTTGAGATTAGATATTAAAAAGAAAATTTTCACTGTAAGGGCTGTTAAGCACTGGAGAAGGTGGCCCCTTCTCCAAAAAGGCTGTGGATGCCCCACCCCTGGGGTTGGATAAGGCTTTTGGCAGTCTAGTGGGTGGCAACCTTGCCCATGGCAGCGGGTGGAACTGGGTGATTTTTAAAGTCCCTTCCAACCCAAGTCATTCTATGGTGCTATGTTAGAAGTGCACCTATTATACTCAATGGACATTCAATCCACAGGGCTGGACCAAATCTAGTCGATAATAAAATACTCAGATTGCATAGTGCAGAAGTCAGCTCCCCACCTCTGCTCTGCTGATATAGCAAAGTATTTCTTGCTAATGTCAGCATAGATAATATTGACTTGAAGCAGACTGTAAAATATGTTTCTGTTAAAAAAATTTAAGATAGCATAAATGCTGAGGTATAAAGCTCATCCCTTGAATCAATTCTGTTGTTAGTTTATTGATATACATCAATTTATGTTATTTTCTACCTTAAAGATATGTTTGTTCTTCCCTGATGTTATCCTAACCAGCATGTTCTTCATGATCTTAACAAGTGAGAAATTACTGGCAGAACATTATGAAAGACTGGAGTAAAATCATAACATAAATGGAAAGAAAAGGAACAGTAATGAGAATATTTTTCCAATCATCACAGACTAAATATCAGAGCCCAGAATATATCATCACCCCATGAAAAGAAGCCAGTGTTGTTTCCTGGATCATTTATTCACTATTATACATGCAAACAAAGATGTTCTTACCAATTCCTTAGAACACCACAGTTGTGCAAGACTCACAGACCCTTCACCTCATATGCTAATTACACCAGATGTCCCAGTAAATCTGAAATTAACTAATGCCAAAAATGTTTAAAAAGGTAATTTGTTCTCTTAAAAAGACATGGCTGTGCCTGCTCTTACTTTGGGATCAGTTCATAGAGGAGATGGCGTTTTGCTTTCACATTCAGATTCATGCAACTATCATGCTGGTGATGAAGTTACATAGCAGAAGTCAAACTGTTCAACTTTATTAAATATACCTTAAGAGACATTTAGTTTGAATAGACTTTTTTTTCTTTCTTTTTGCTGGCTGCTTTTCTGTCTCTTTCCAAACACAAACTAGTAGTGCAATTACAGAAATGTACAGGCCTTGGTCTTTCCAGTGAGCCTGCCCATTGTGTACAACCCTCTTGCTCATTTTCCAGTCCTGTCATGTGGACCTTTGGCATTCCCATCACCACATTCCTATGTCATTGCCTATAACTTTTTACCATCAAATACACTAAGATTATGAAAGCAATCTTACATTTTCATGGCTTTTTTTTTGAAAGGGCCTTCTGAGTCTAGCCCTGCCTGGTTCTGTACAGTATGGTGGTCTCCACCAGGTGGCACATCCTATGACTGGGATCTCCTGCATGACTCACAATGAGAGCTTTACTCTTGCTCCAGTTGACTGTATCAAAAATTACTAAGCATAGGAAGCACACTGCAGAGCCTACCATCTACATTTAAACATGCTCAGATATTCATCATTTTCTCTCCAAGAGCATGGAGCTGAGTGCAGTAACCTGCATTTCTGAGCTGGTATCCCAATCACTAGCACTGCCTCACCTCAATGCTATCTCAAATTATCAAGAATATACTTATATTCAAATTACCGTAGTGGCACTGCTTGTAATACTAACAATGCCTCAGAGAGGTTCATCTGCACAAACAGGTGATCCTTGCTGCTTCATGTCACTGGTGCAGGGCATCCCTGCTGTATTTGCTACCTGGCTGCAATTACATTTTCATAGAATCACAGAATCACACAATAGTTTGCGTTGGAAGGAACATCACAAGTCATCCATTTCCAACCCCTTGACACCAGCAGGGCTGACCTCACCAGCTCAGGCTGCCCAGGGCCCCATCCAACCAGGCCTTGAGCACCTCCAGGGATGGGGCACCCGCAGCTTCTCTGGGCAGCCTGTACCAGTGCCTCTGTGTAAACAATTTCCTCTTAACATCTAAACTAATTATCGCCTCTTTTAGTTTAAAGCCATTCCTCCATTCACTGTCATGTAAAAAGGTGGTCCTTTTCCTGCTTATAAGCTGCCCTACAGTAATGGAAGATTGCAGTGAGGTCTCCCCAGAGCCTTCTCCATGAAGTTATTCCCCTAGAAAAATAAACATTTTTATTAAGGAGGTGGGTAACAGTGAACAACTTAATCTTTTTCTTTTATTTAGCGTAGGCAGATTGGCTTCTCTTAGGCATTTTCCTCTAGCGGTGCTAGCAGTTCTTGATTATAAGGGGAAAACAAACAGAGAAGTGCGAGTACTTCCTTTCAGGAAAATTTCCAGGTTTAAGTCATAATCTAAGACAGAGTAGAAAGTTTAGACAGTACTGACTTCTTGTGTTTCATTACTACAAAATGTGTAAGATATAGCTTGTAAGGGCACACGTGTCATGAGTGTTTCATATGTTAAATGCATGTTAACAGAGATTTTTAGAGTTCAAAAAAAATATAATCTTTCCCATTAGCTCTGGTACAAAGTTTGTAGCTTTATAAGGTCAGCACTAAGTCCTTCTTCAGTGTCATGCGAGGTTTCAGATTGTTTTCTTACATGAGCCAGGCACAGAGCTGCTGAATAAATCTGAGTTTTGCGCTTGAGTAAAAACTAGCAAACAGATGAAAATTTAATTTCAGAATTTCAGGTTTGCTCTGACATTATGGATGCGGTTTTTTTTGTTTGTTTGTTTTTTGCTTTTTTTTTTTTTTCCTCCCCTCTGGATACTTTTTATGCAGAGTAAACAGTGAGAAGTCTCTCCCCTTCAAAGCGCAAGAAGGAAAGCGGCGGTGGTGGAGAACAGAGCGAGATGCGCAGCAGACGCCACCGCCCGGCAGAGGGCGAAGCAGCTCTGCGCCGGCAGCAGCGGAGTGCGGGGGGAGAGCCGGCGGGAGGCGGGGCGAGGGGGGAAGGGAAAGGAGAAGGGGAAGGGAAGGAGAAGGGAAAAGGGAGGGGAAGGAAAAGGGGAAGGAAAGGGAAGGGAAAAGGGAAGGGGAAAGGAGGGGGTACAGTGGGCTGCCGCTGTTCAAGAGCGTCTTTGCACTCTCACACTGAGGTGCACTGCTTAGAGAGATGCTGCTACCTGCGGGTGACGCACAGCTGTTGCTCTACAAAGCTACTGCTGCTTCACACTTCTTTCTCAAGCACTAGGGCTGTGTGGTTGCCTGGTGCAAAGAGCATGTGCTACACTGGCTGTGCTGCTGAGAGATGTGGGCTGCTGAAGCAAGAAATGCATGCTGAGCCCAAGTGTGCATGAGGTGCCTGCATGGTTCGGTGCCACATGGCCAAGCTGCCCCTCAGGACACTTTGCAGCAGGGTCAGGTGCAGCTTTGCTTGGCACTGGTGCTCATCGTGATTTCTTGTGTCTTTCATGCAAATAGATGATATAATTTAGGTGTCTGGAATTGCCTTGGCAATCCAAATGAAAAGAAACGAGATGTTACTTTATGGTGGTGGACAGTGGGGCAAGCAGTAAGGAGTGGGAGAAGGGGTGGTAAAGCCCTTCTGCCTTTGTGGCCCATCCTTTCCTCAGTATGCATCACAAGCACAGTGCCAAGAAGTCTCATTCTATATTATTTTTCCCTTGAAAGACTGCTTAATCACAGTCTGTGAATGCAGGGAAGTTCTTTGCAGAGTCACAGCTGAGATAACTCCCTCCCAAATTAGTCTCTGTCAGAAGAGTTAATGCTGTGTATTTCTAAGAGGAAAAACTCAGACTTGAGCTACTAATACTGTGGAAATGTGACGAGGTAAAAATCTCCTTTGAAGTATTCTATAGATTAATGACTGCTGTAAATGAAGTCAAACAGTGGCTGGTGGCACCGGATAATAAATCACAAGCGAGTGGTGCCCACCAACAGGCAGGAGCTGTGCATGCAATGCTGTGGCCATGGAGCCTGGGGAAGCCCATGTCCTGTCCCACTTCACCCCTGGGTGCAGTGCCACTAGGGGCTGGGTTGTATCCTTCCACCTCCAGCTTAGGGAGCCTGGTGGAGGCCTTCTGCCGCTGCAGTGATAGTAGCATGTCCCTTGCTGTATATGGACATCTACCTCTGTAATGGGGAAGCATAAAAACCAAAACCTAATCCAGTAAAAGCACGAGTTTTCCACCAAGGAAAGTCAGCTTTATTTGTCCCTTTATTTGGTGCGATTGTGTTCTTCAAGGAGGGATTTTTTGACACTAATGCTCTGCATTTGGACCTCAGAGAAGACAGATGAAGTCCAACAGGAAGGAAGAATGGATTACAATGGAATTTATTCTAAATATGCTTTTAGAAGCATTATTAATCTCTGCTTAACTAAAGAGCATCTGCTGTTAAAGCTGGCAGGGGCTGTCTTTGTTTCTGCCCACAGTGGTAAACAGCAATGAGAGACACACGCATCCAGGCACAGCTGAGGGAAAAAGGCGATGGATGCAGTAAAAACTGAAACTTTGCAAAATTCAGGAATAAGAAAAGAAATGACACTGCCTCATTGTCACGTCCCCTCATTAGGCTGATGGGTGATTTCAGGCACAGGGACTGTAAAGGCAGTGTGCAAACCATGGAGTGTGGGGCAGCCTGCCCCTCTAGGCACAGGCTGGCTCTGGGGTAACTGACTGGTGGAGGGGATTTGCGGAGGGAGAGGATGCCAGGGAAAGGCACAGCCAGAATTGCTCAGCTCTCCACCACCAGACAGTGCCCATCTCTGGCTGCTGCAAATACAAATAGTGAAAGTGGGAAGTGATGCTGCCACACAGCCAACATCAGCCACAATTTTCTTTGCAGAAGGAGACAAGTGATTGCCCTGCTTGTGATATGTTGCAGAGAACTGCTTGTAGACTTCATTGTGAAGCATTTGCTGGTGGAAAAATGTCTTTTGATGGAACTTCTTTTTTCCAGCATTTCCTCCTCCCCAGTTCTAGAAAGACAGGGAACTACTGGAAAGAGTTCAGCAGTGGGCTACGAAAATGGAGCATTTTCTTTATAAGGAAAGGCCAAGAGACCTGGGACTGTTTAATCCAGCCACTCTCTCGCATGAGATCTACCCAGTGCTTCACAGCATCACTTACAGTTGGCCCTGGTGGTGCCTGGAACGTGGCAGCCCTTGGCATGCACCAAAGCTCCTGCCATAGCCTGCCCCACACTGCTACTGCTGCTGCTGAGCTGTGCTGGAGGCGATGTAACAACAGAGCAAGTGAGGAAAAGCCAAAACAAGCTGTTAATGCACTCTCTCTCAGTTTGATTCAAAATATGTTTTATGCAATGTATTCAGTTGCCATAACTGGGACATGGATAGTCACTTCTGGGTATCCTCTAAATCCAGTTTATGTGCCAGCAGCAGGAGGTTACTGCATGCTATGGGTTGTTTAGTGGTCTCTGCTGACAAAAATCATAGAATCATAGAATCATTAAGATTGGAAAAGACCTCTAAGATATCTAGACCAACCATCAACTCATCCTCATGCCTACTGTGTCCTTTGGTGCCACTTCTTGGACACCTCCAGCGATGGTGACTCCACCACTTCCCTGGGCAGCCTGTTCCAATGCTTGACCACTCTTTCTGAGAAGAAATATTTCCTAATAGCCAATCTGAAACTCCCCTGGCACAACTTAAGGCCATTAACTGTCATCCTGAGTGCTCTGAGCACTTCTCCTCAGAGCACTCTGGCTCTGCAAAGAGCCAGTGGCAGACCTGGGTTCCGCAGGCTTCTCTCTCCCCCTTCAGGCCTGCTCTCTCCCCACTCATAGTTACTCTCCATCCCCACACTCTTCCACTCCTGCTTGAGATTTCCCATCTCTCCTCACGCCACACCCCAGACATCACCCCCCAGCGACACAGTGTGGACTGAGCCTTCCTGGTAGCCTCTCCTGCTTCTGGCCAGGAACTCAAAGAATTTTAAAGACAACATTGCAGCCAGGAAAGTTTGATTTAGCTTCTCAGTTTATGTAATTCCTTCCTGAAGCCATTTATATTTTTGTTTTCTGTCATATCCAATGACTGTGTACGTGTCGGGTGACACAGTCATTTCTTCTCTTTGTCTTATATCAGCTGTCTATAGATGTCCCTCAGTGCTCCCCTGGTACCTGGACTGCATTCTGTAGTGAACAATTGTCACCTTTACCTTGAGCATCACTGTTCTTGAAATTGGTTTCAAGGAAAATTAGGAATGTTTACTACTTTTTATCATTTTGGCTTGTATTTATCAAAACAATGTTTTCACTTATTAGTTTCACAATTTAGTTTGACAGAGAAAGCTTGAGCTGGACTGCAAACATGAAATGGACTGGGATGGTTTCACAGAATGCATGCAGTAATGGGCAGTTCTGCCTGCCTCAAACAGAACAGGACATTTGTAGACCTGAGAGCAGCAGAATGTTTTGTACACATTGTGAAAGGGCCAAACAGCCTACGGTTTGCTGCTACCACGGAGACGTTGGCTGTCAGCCAGCTATGGCTCGTAGACAGCCTAATTAGACATCGCTGAAGGACAGCGTCAGACGCAGGGCTGGCCAGACTTCAGAAAAAAATAGTATGCAGCTAACGTCCTTATCCTGGTACAAGAAAAGATTAACAGAATCAGCTGTCCATAGTTTCATCCTCCACATGTGATATCTGGGACAAGAGCTGCTGTATGCATGATAGGTAAAGAGAGGGGAGAGGCAAGAGGATGATGTTTTCTCCTCTGTCTCCACTGGCCTTTAGTATGTAAAACCAAATTTTCAAAAGAGATCCTTTCTATAGAACAGGAATACAGTAAGAGCATGGTTATTTTATCCTCCAGATGAAGACCTAAGAGAAAAAGGTGACATAGTTGGCAGTGGTGTCATCGTACGTACATCCTTCCAGCTCTGTTTTGCCCGCAGGCACTATGCAGGTTCTGTGTTCTGGTCAAGTTTCAAACCTTGCATCAAACCACAGCAACGCTTGAGTTCTGACCTCAGCAAACCCACAGTTAGAGCAGCCTGACTGCAAGTAAAAACATGAAGTGCAGAGTACCCCTCTAGGTCATTATTCAGACTTGCTGCAATTGCTTGTACAAGTATTCAGATCAATAATATTTTATTTTCTCAATTGCCCTCCCAAGTTCAGTTAGTTAAACATTCTGATACTGGGGTAAGGAATGTGGGATGAATGGGTGAACAGCATGATGTAGTATATAGTAAGAGTTTGTAACGTGTTTTCTAAATCTAACTCTGCAACCTTGACTTTCTCATGCACACAAAGACCATGAAAATTTCAGCTGATCTTGTGGAAGGAGGTTGCAGAACCCAAATTCAATATATTTGCAATGTCATGACAGTTTTTAGATAAGACTTACTCTTATTTTGTGCTGGAAGGCAAGAAAATGGGCATCATCCCACTGCTTTTCCTCCCTTCAGCAGAGGTGAGATGTGCTGGATGGGGCAGCTGCTCCCCTGGGAGAGGAGATAGTGATGTGCACCTCAAGATCTCACCTGCCAGCTCTGTCTCTCTTTGTAGGAAAAACAGCTGCCATTGTCTGCTTTCACAGGTCTAAAAAGCCTGCTCAGATAGGCAGTGAAACTCTGCATTGTCTTGCTCCCAAAACAAGGTTTGTTCTGTGTTGCAGGGGTTAAGCGTTTTTTTGCAAGCATAATTTCACCAACTACTTCCAGACTCAGCAGCATGGGAAGATGTTTATAAAGAGCACTCCCATTCAGCAAAGAAAGCTGCACTCTGCTTTCTAACATCCCCCTTAGTGGCTGCATTGGATATTTCTGCTGTTTCTTCAGGCTTCTGAAGTGCTGATTGTATAGCTATACCAGTGCTAAATGAACTGAGCTGGCTTCTGCATTTGCTGAGATCATGACTCATTGAGTCCACTGTGTCTACGTATGCTTAACTTTAAAATATGGGGGCTGAGCTAATAGATTTCAAAAAGGTTTTTAATAAGCAGATTCTTCCACTGCCCACACGTGCACAGGCTAACAATTAGAAAAAAAATAAGTACAAGCCTGATTTATGTGGTGTCTCTCAATGGCATAAACAGCTCCTGCATTCACCTTTTCATTTCTCTGTGCCCATTTACTTCACAAGGGATCGTCACCTTTAGGAAATCGTGGCCTTTTCAGTGTTACAGTAACAATTGAACGTGACACCAGAGACTTGCACGCTGAACTTTGAGATTTTTATTAACAGTATATCCTATCATCATAAAAATAGAACAAATGCTATTATTTATTGCTGCTGCATGTCAGATCACCTAAAATTGACATATAAATCCTGGCTGCAAACTTCTATAAAATCATAAAACAGAAAATAAAAAAAAAATACCTCCCCTATCCTGCCAAGAGGTCACTTCCTCCTTAGCACTATTGTTTGTTTATTTTCTTGCTGTCCCCCTTGCGCTTTGCTTCAACCTCTCACAATTCACCATTGTACACAGGCTAAGTTTGAGGATCTATAAGGAATAATTATATAACACAGAAATTCCATCTTCATTGTTTTGAAAAGCAGAACACCACCTCGGAAATCAAACAAAGAGATGCTAGCTCACTGGAGTGAGCCTTATGGCAGTGTGTGCAGCTTTGTGGAGACCTTAGTGGCACATTTGTGCACAGGTAGAAGTGAGGCCACATCCACTGGGGATTTTCAGTTTTCTCTGGCACTTGCAGTGAGCATGGGGGTGTGAAAGGGCTGTAGCAGTGCTGGCAGAGGTGATGCCCTCCTGCAAGCTGAGCCAACTTCAAGTGTTTTCTCCAGCTTTCAGTTATTTATCCCAGTGTGGCGGGGCTGGCTGAGGCAGCGCAATGGGAATAAGTGCTCAGCCCCTTCACAGGGCACCTGGCAGCTGCCATTGTCACACCCTGCCAGATCCCCGCCTGGTCTCAGTGCAGCAGAAGGCACAGAACACAGCCTTTGGTGCTCTGCGAGGAGTGCGGCCCTCTGCGGCCTGCTGTGCGGATGGAGCCCTGGGGCCCTGCAGGGTGCCGCTGACATGCTGTTGGAGCCCCACACTGTCAGTGCGGATAAAATAAATTCATCTGCCCAAAATACTTGCTAGGCCTTGAAAACATGCTCAGAGATTAGATGATGTGCTTAATGATTTCTTTAACTAAAGAAGTGGGGAAGATTTGCTCTTAGCTTATTGGGAAAGTGAAATCTTAAAACAGTGATATCTTTGCCTTGAATTTATGCCTAAATGTGACTTCCTTATATTGAAAACCCTAGAAAATGCACAGGGGAAGAAAATAACACAAAAATTCTTGTTAAGCAGTTGCTGTCAGGCTCATTGCGGCTGGAGAGGTCCTGTGGGACAGGACAGGGGTGTGGGCAGGGAGCACAGCCCGAGACATGGGGCTCCTGCAGCCATCCCTTTCTTCTGCACTGAAACTGGGGACGTGCTAGGACTGACTCTAGGCAATCATCTTCAGATGTATCTGTGGGGAGGCCATGGCATAGGCAAGGCTTTGGTTAGCCACAGGTTATTTTAAGCTGAATCAGACTCCTGAGGTGGCTTTTTTTACTGTGTTTGTGGGCTGCAAAGGGCTTTTTCCTTGTAGTAGGAAAAAAAACCCACTTTATACACTATGCTATAACCCTGTGTATATGAAAGGTTTTTAAAAGGCAAAAATATGCATTTGATCTCTGAAAAACATAGAGCTTTGACTGTCTGCTCTCAGAACTCAGATGAGATGGAAAAGCAAGGAGGGGCAAGGATGCTCAGACCCAGCTCTCATCCAGAGCAGAGCCACACACAGAAAAGGGCTGCTTGAATAGCAGGCATTAAAATATGAGCACTAATTTTGGGAAAACACAGGGAATTTCACATGGCCCTTTTGCCCTTGCTGCACCAAGATAGATGTTATTTGGCTAAAAATACAAAGTGACAGCTGAAATGATGATCATAGAATCATAGAATGGCTTAGGTTGGAGGGGACCTTAAAGATCATCCAAGTTCCAACCGCCTGCCATGAACAGGGTTGCCACCCAATAAATCACAGGATGGGACATCCACAGCTTCCCTGGGCAACCTGTTCCAGTACCTCACCCTCTAGGTGAGTTTCTTCCTACCATCTCAACTAAATCTCCCATCTTTTAGTTTAAAGCCATTCCTCCTTGTCCTACCACTTTCAGACCTCATAAAAAGTCAGTTTCCCCCTGCCTAGAAGCTCCACACAATTACTGGAAGGCTGCAATGAGTTCTCCCCAGAGTCTTCTCTTCTGCCTTCTCTTCTCCAAGCTGAACAAGTCCAGCTCCCTCAGTCTTTGCTTATAGGAGAGGTGCTCCCTCCCTCTGATCATCTTTGTGGATCTTCTCTGGACCTGCTATGACAGTTTTGCATCTTTCCTGTGCTGGGGGCCCCAGGCCTGGACACAGTACTCCAGATGGGGCCTTAAAAGGGCAGAGTAGAGGGGGACAATCACCTTCCTCTCTCTGCTTGCCACTTCTCTTCTGATTGCAGTTGGCCTTCCAGGCTGAAGCACAGTGTTGGCTCATCATCAGGATGAATGAATTCATCCTGTTCTTCTCTGCAGGGCTGCTCTCAGTGTGTTCTACTCCCAGTCTGTACATATATCTGGAATTGCCTGGACCAACACCTTGCACTTGGCCTTGTTGAACCTCGTTAGGTTCATGTGGGCCCACTTTTCAAACCTGTCCAGGTCCCTTTGGATGCAATCCCTTCATTCTCTTGTACCAACTGCACCGCTCAGGTTGGTGTCATCTGCAAACTTGCTAAGACTACACTCAATCCCACCGTCTATGTAATAAATGAAAATGTTGAAGAGTACCAGTCCCAAGACACCCTCATGACCACCTGGCTGTAGAGCCACAACCCTCTGGCTGTGACAGTCCAACCGATTCTTTAACCACTAGATAGTCCAGCCTTCAAATCCATATTTCTCCAATTTAGAGATAAAGATGTAGTGTTAGGGTCATGTCAAAGGCCTTGCAGAAGTCCAGGTAGATTACATCAGTTGCCTTCCCTTTGTCCACTGATGCTGTCACTCCATTATAGAAGGCCACCAGATTGATCAGGCATGATCTGCCCTTGGTGAAGCCGTGCTGGCTGTCTTGGATCATATGTACCGTAATATGTCTCCCAGGAGTATATGCTTTACAATCTTCCCAGGCACAGATGTGAGGCTGATGAGTCTGTAGTTTCCTGGGTCTTCCTTTTCCTCTTTCTTAAAATGGAGTGACGTTTCCTTTTTCCAGTCACTGGGAATTTAACCTGATAGCCATGACTTTTCAAATATGATAAAGAGTGGCTTGGCAATGACATCAGCCAGTTTCTTCAGTACCCTGGGATACATGTTGTTCAGCCCTACAGACTTGTACGCATTCATCCCCATGAGGCATTCTCAGGCTTACTCCTGAGGGAGGGATTGTGCTCCCCTGACCCCCAGCTAGAGGCTCAGGTGTATGAGAGATGTGGGAAGCACAAGTGCTGGTGAAGACTGAGGCAAGTAAGTTGTTGAGTGCCTCAGCCTTTCTCCATCTTTGTTGAAGCCAGTTCTCCTTTCTCATGTATCAGAGGGAGTACACTCTCCTTTGCCTTTATCTTCTGACCGATGTGCCTATAGAATCTGTTCTTGTTATTTTTAACATCCCTCACCAAGTTTAGTTCCATCCATACCTTGGCTTTTCTGATCCCATCTCTCCATGTCTAGATGGCATTCTTACATTGTTTCCAGGCCACCCATCCCTGCTTCTGCTGCCTGTACTTTTCCTTCTCTTCCCCTCAGCCTGATCAGCAAGTCCTCACTCAGCCATGCCCGTTTCCTGCCTCCTCTGCTTGATTTCTTATGCAGAGGGGTGGAGAGCTCCTGTGCTTGCAGAAAAGTGTCCTTAAAGAGCTGACAGCTCTGCTCAGTTTCTTTGTCTCTAAGGACTGTTTCCCAGGGAATCCCATCCAATAATTCCTTAAACAGGTGGAATTTTGTTCTCATGAGGTTCAGGTATCTGACTACGCTTTTTGCCAGGCTTATATTCCTTGAGATCACAAAACTCAACCAGGACATGGTCACTACAGCCCAGCCTGCCTCCAGTCTTAACCTCTTTAATGTCTCCTCTGGGTTGGTGAGCTCTGGGTCTAGTGATGTTTCACTCTGGTTGGTGTTAGTGAAACATGCCCCATAAAAAAAGGTATAGTTAGCAGAAAAAAGTAGAAGTTACTCTGGCTGCTTAGGCCTTGTAGTCAACAGTGATATTCTTGTGTCAGCTTTTAAAAAAAATAGCTTTCTATTTCCAAGCCCAAACAGTGCACTGCTTATACTTAGAAGCTGGCTGTCATATATTTGCTTTCTTTTGCCAGTACCAATCAGCTCTGTGAAGACACGTTCTTGGTATGATCATCATCCTCTGCTGTTTAAAAACCATCCCACTCAGTGGCTTCACAAATCACATGCACTGCTTTGAGGAAATTGCAAGCAAGTTGGCTCTGGCAGGCACTGCTCAAATCCTGCGGGAAGATGGGGATGACGGCAGAGGGGAGCGTGTGCCAGGAAGCTGATGCCCTGCTGAACAAGCCAAGGCACAGTGCAGGGGGGATTCTGGCCTTCACAGAAGTGTCCTGCAGATATCTTGGTGAAGAGAGGGGGGGAGGCTGGGGCCATGGACGAGTCTGGCAGCTGGGGCAGCACACAGTGACAGGGCTTGAAGGGAGGCAGGGTGAGGGGCTGTATTCAGGCTTACCCTGGAACTGTACCTCAGCCCTGTGCTCCTGCAAGCATCATCCAGTGACGTGCTATGGGAATCAAGGAAGGGGCTGTGTAAGTACTAGTGTTGCTATTCACCAGTGTAACCTTTGCTCTCTGGCAGCTATTTGTGTAGGAAAGTTAAATGCCTCTATTTACTGAGGGCTGGTGACTGTGCTGACCTGTGATTCACTCCCACCAGATGACAAATGGTTAAACACAACAGCCTCTGCTTACCTTAAATGCTGAGTAAATTAACATGGACCTTGAGGCTGTTTCCTCACATCACATAATTTCCAAACTCTAGAGTATCTTGCTGAGGAATTAGTGAACTGTTCCCACTGCTGATCACTTATTTGTTGTTCAATACTTACATATAAGAGACCGAAATACTATCACCAAGAATCCCACCTTAAATCAAACGTAGACTCATTTCTGCAGCCTGCATCTTTAGAACTAGTCTCTCCTAGCAAACCCTGAAGTCATGATGGCAAGCAGCAACCTTTGCATCACTGCTGTATACTAGAAGCTACCAGCCAATTCATCTTGGCACTGAAACGGAAACTGCAGTTCCACTGCAGCCCATGCAAACCTGTTGTGGTGGTCTCAACTCTCTTGTCTGTCCCTTCCTCCTCCTCACACTAAATCCACTTCTCTTCTCCAAGAGCTGTACTGGTGATGTCCAGCCAGAAAATAATCCAAGTCCTGAGTCCTACAAGGTTAGTCAGAAGGTGGGCCTCTTGTGGAAAAGCACAAATTTATACAGATGTTGTCCATCAGGCAAGTCCACCACAGCAATCACAGGAACTAACTCAATCTCCCTCAGGCAGTGAAGCTCGTAATTAAACTGAAAGGGATCAGGATTTTTCCAGGGCCATAAACCTACTTTCTCTTCATGTGAATTCCATGGTACTTAAAATACAACTCAGGAAAATCTACTTTAGTTTAATCCTGTTTAAACTTAGTCTGACCTGGTGTCCCAGAAGCATTACCAAAGTCAAATGATACAGTGCACAAACAACTTCACAGGCTCCTTTGGGAACCCCTGTTGTGTTCCTCACATGTCCAAATTCCTGTTGATCTACTGAAGTAAAATTCAAATCTACAGTAAAAATGCTGTCTGTTCAAGGAAAATGGTGATTTTCCTTGATACTCAGGAAAGTATCAAGTGTACTCAGAAGAGTCAGCTCTAGAAAGTGGAGGCAGGATGGGTGGATTTAGCAGTTTTTTAACCAATGTAAATATAACTGCTCACTGTCGTAAAGAACGGATAAACAGGAACAATGAACAGTGAATTAAACTGCTTCTCATTTCCTCAGGTCTGTATTCCAATCTCAGAGACCCTGCAAGTGAAGGTTCACAATAGGTCTTCATCCTGTCTCTCTATACTTTAAAATCAGCAACAAGGCAAAAACAATAGACAGTGGCATAGCACATCTCCAAAGATGAAACGTCTGACCCGTAGCAAGCATCTTTCCACCTGTGCTTTCGCCATGAAGTGGGTAGGCTTTAGCTTCTAATACCACTTTTGCAGAAGAGTACATCAGGAAACTCATGAATGCCATCACCAGAATGCTTGGAGGAAATAAGACAAATTGTACTGGCCATTGTCAATAAAATCTGAAGTCAACCGCTAAAGAGGAGTCCAAATACACGTATCTAAATATACCTGGCTGGCATTTTTATGGCTTTCAGGGACTGGATGTACCTTAGATAAAAGGCCTGAGAATCATTATGGTTACAGTGGAATAATGAAGCTGAAAGAAAAGGTCTGTTCTGAGAAGAGTCCCATCCTGAATCATGGCTTCAGTTTATCCTTTGGTTTATGTTCTCTCTACTTATATTGATTTCATTATTGTACCGTCAGAAAGAATCTGAAAATGCCTGAACCATGAAAAGCACATTGAAAGTGATGTACCATCAAGAGTTCTTACAGCCTGATCAAAACAAGCTCAAAAACCTAACAAAGCCCCTGAAGTAAACATTTTAAAAGAGATTTTTCCCTATGAGTAAGCTAAATTATGATGCAGCTGTCTGGCTGTAGGACTGCAGAAGAGAAACATCAACTTAGAGGCAGCCACATTTTCAAGTAGCTGGAGGAAGAGCAAGTGGAGTGCCTGGCAGGTGAGGTATCTTGAGTCCAATTAAGTAAGTATGTTTGGCTGTTGCACAATGACTCTTAGCTTGTTCCTTGGATTTAAACATTTTTCATGAGAGTCCTAGTCTTGGTGGTTCATTTAGTAGACATGTCCCTGGTCTACTGCTGGAAAAGGTCATACACACTGATAAGGTAAGGCTTATGGAGAGGTGGTCACTTTTAAAATAAAGTGTACAGACTGCAAAAGACAGGTTTCTGTTCAATTGAAGCCTTTCAGACATGGAATATTAATGCAAAAAATTTAAAAAATGAGTAACTTTTTATGATAAATGTAGAATTTCTTAATACACACATACACATACTTAAAAAATACATACACACCAATTAAAAAAGCAAGCAGAAAACAAAATAAGAACTTTCTCTACAGGAATATAACTGTGAAATGCTCTCAGCTGTGTACCAGCATCCAACACCAGTACTAGCTGTTTAGCATCAAAGAATCCACAGGCTCTGGATTCTGCAGAAGGCACACAGAATAGCCAGGCATTTCCACAGGCGTGGAAATGTTTTCTTTTGGCATAGGCTACAGGTAACCTCAATGTGAAACGTTCGCAGAGGGGAGGAGATTGACCCCACAGAACCCTTCTAGGTGCCTGTAGGATCAGTTAAATTCAAGACTTAACCTTACTTGGGTCAGGATTAATTACACAAGATGTTCTACACTGCATGCTTGCATTTAGATGGAAACTGATTTTAAAGATGAGGCAAAAAAAAAAGGCATGGCTTTGAGATTACTAAAGATACAGTTATCTTATTTGGGAGGCTTAAACCAAAATACTATCAACATGGGGAATGTAACTTTAAACAGTACTACACACTGAAAAGATTCTACTTCTTGTAGAGGACATGCTAAGTCACCACCTGGAACAGTGATTGAGCACTTGGTGGGAAGGAAGGACCAACCCAGGGGAGCTCAGGTGCATGCAATGGGTCTTCCCAGACCTCATTTAAGGGTTGGCAGTGGAGGTAAGGGTATCGCTCTGGAGATCCCTGTCTACTGGAGATCTTCTAAAGGTGAGCAGTTTTACCTCTTTTGTTTCTGTGTCTGCAGCTACTGCATTTGGGCTTGCTCTCATTTGCTGCAGCCTAGGATTGTGCTAACCTGCTACTATCACTGTACTTTCTGTTACATTATTGCATTACTGCTCTAATAATTATGTCTTTTCTATGTTTCATCATCTAGTACAAAATGCAGTAGTGAAACATGTCTCCTTTAGGAAGCTGTCAACTCAGACACAGACTCATAGAATGGTTTGGCTTGGAAGGGACCTTAAAGACCACCTAGTTGCAGCCCCCCCTGCAGTGAGCAGGGCTGCCACCATCCACAGCTTCCCTGGGCAGCCTGTTCCAGTACCTCACCACCTTCATAGAGAAGATCTTAATGCCTAATCTAAGTCTACCCTCTTTTAGTTTAAAGCCATTATACTTTGTCCTATCACTACACTCCCTGACAAGAGTGCCTCCAACTTTTTTGCATGCTCCTTTATGTACTAGGCCATGATGTCTCTCTGCAGCCTTCTTTTCTCCAGCCTGAATAAGCCCAGCTCTCAGCCTGTCCCCATAGGAGAGGTGCTCCAGCCCTCTGATCATCTTTGTGCCTTCTCTGGACCTACTCCAACACACCTTTCTTGTATGAACAAACGTGACAGATGCTAGCATATAAGGCATGCCCTTACACTTGTTCACAAGTGATGTTCCAAAATGCTTGGATGAATAATTAATTATTGAAATATATTTTCAAAGGACTAAATACCGGAAAGATTACAGGACATAGTCAGGGCTTCTGAAGCCCATTGCATTCTTAAAAACCAAAACCAACCAAGTCTCTGGGCTGCTCATCTAACAAGTCATCTTTACAGTAGCAGGTTGGAAACACCATAGGAAGCTTATCTTTCAGATGTAACAGCAACAGATGTTATTAACAGAACACTACCACAGCCACAATGCCAGCTAGACAGATGCTTAATAAACTGAAGACTTACCGAATCTCTTCTAGTTACCAAAGGCTTTAATTTATGAATTTGTATGTTTCTCTTTATTCCCTAACAAAAAACATTCCAGTCAACTGGTACACAAGTTGATGTCAGGAGATTCTTCCAAGAACAGCATGCTTACACTTAAGTTATGAACATGTCAGTCTAACAACCATATGTTAAATGAGAACTAATTTCATGTGGAGTGATGGTGTTATACTATTCACAAGAGTTTGCTCTTTTAAACTGAGAGAGTAAGTGGTACAGCTTGATGAATGGGCTGTGTTTAGGCATCATAGAAGACACCCTTTTCCTCAAAGTATTTTAATACCACTGCATTAAAACTTAACGACAGTGCAGTAGGAGTCAGCTATTTAAGAAGAGACTATTTAAGACTAGTCTCCATGGTTAGAGATGGAGGGATGAGAATAAATCTGCAAGTCTGTGCCTATATGCATACATTTTTAGCCAAGGTATACCCAGCTTGGTTTGAGGTTTATGGCCTCAAGTTGTGCCAGTGGAGATTCAGGTCAGACAAACCCAGGTTGGAAAAATTTCTTCTCTGGAAGAGTGGTTTTGGAGGGAAATATTGGTGATAGGTGGATGGCTGGACTATATGAACTTGGAGGTCTTTTTCACACAGAGGGTGGTGACATACTGGAACAGGTTGCCCAAGGAGGTTGTGGATGCCCCATCCCCAGAGGCATTCAAGGCCAGGCTGGATGTGGCTCTGGGCAGCCTGGTCTAGTGGTTGGCAACCCTGCACATAGCAGGGGGGTTGAAACTAGATGATCATTGTGGTACTTTTCAACCCAGGCCATTCTATGTTTCTATGATTCAATGTTGGTTATTCTATAACAATATTTATTTAGAAGTATTTTAATTTAGGTGCAAACAAACCAGCTAGTTGGCAGTACATATTCCTTTAAAACAACCTTCTCTGCCTTTGGGTGTTTAGAGTGCCTCAACAGAATTAGGACTCCTAAATAACTGTAAATCACAGAATCACAGGTGTTGGAACTGACCTCTGGAGGTCATCTAGTCCAACCCCACCTGCTGAAGCTGGTTTCCCTACAGTAGGTTGCACAGGAAAGCATGCAGGCAGACTCCACCACCTCTCTGGGCAGCTTGTTCCAGGTCTGTCACCCTGGCAGTGAAGTTTTTCCTCATGTTTGTATGGAACTTCCTGTGTTCCAGTGAGTGCCTGTTGCCCCTCATTCTGTTACGGGGCTTTACTGAAAACAGCCTGACCCCATTTGCTTGACTCCTGCACTTTATATAAACATTAATAAAACCCTTTCTCAGCCCTCTTCTCCAGACGGAACAGCCTCAGGTCTCTCAGCTCTTCCTCATAAGGGAGATGCCCCAGGTTGTGATTATCTTTGTGGCCCTCCACTGGACTCTCTCAAGCAGTTCCCTGTCCTTCCTGAACTGGGGAACCCAGAACCAGACACTGTGTTCCAGATATGGCCTCACCAGGGCAGAGTGGAGGGGGAGCAGCACTTCCCTTGACCTACTGGCCAAGCTCTTCTTAAAGCATCCCAGGATACCATTGGTGACAAGGGCACGCTGCTGGCTCATGGCCAACTTGTTGGCCACCAGGACGCCCAGGTCCTTCTCAGAGCTCCCCTCCAGCAGGTCAGAATGGTACGTTATTAGAACAAAGCTCAGTGGATCTTACACCTTCCTTTAAGTAGATGTTCATACTCCACTTGTGGGCAATTTACATATAATTCATGATCTTACAAGGCGTATTTCATTCCATACTTTCATTCACAGATCTACTGAGATCAGTTATTTCAAAAAACCTTCCCAAAATAAGGCCTTTGCTCAGATGATTAAACAGACAGCAAGGCTGAGACTGAGAGTCATTTCCTAGTGGTACCAGCATGGCTAGTCTTTGGCCAGCTTTCTTAAAATACAAGACATGACTATGATAGTACAGACATTATTTTCAAACATCCAGTTATAAGGTACTTTGTAGCTTTAAATGTATATATACACACATATAAAATGAAGCTGCATTTGGAGTATTTAATTTCTTACAGAAGGTAGAAAACTGAATAATGCTTTAAAGCAATTCCCTGATTAAGCTGTAAAATTCTTCCCAGGAAATGGAGGTCCAGAACATGTTCTTGCTCCCATATTCATGGCATATACTGTAGTATTAAGTTACCATGAGCATTAACATTAGTTATCTTTAGGATGCACATAAGCAACTTTTATACATCATATACATCAGTGAAGACTACTACTTCTGCCAAGTTAATACATGCTGTGTGTTCTGCACTTTCTAACAAAGAAGGATAAATCTGGCTTATTTAACAACTCCATTCAGATGCCAGCCCTGACAGTAACCCTGCCTGGGTCTGCTGAAGATTTTGACACTGACATTGACATTATTGTGGCTTTATTACCTACCACAGATCCATTGGAAATACAATTTGTAGGAGGGGAAAAAAAAAAAAAGAGCTTACAATCTTTGGAGATAATCATTAACACTTCCCTCTCTCTAAGCACACCGGTTTGCTGGCATTTGTCCATCAAGTAGTTTATGACTTGCTGAAGTGAGAGAAGCATGTTAAAAAAGCCTATCCAAATTAAAGTGAGATACAGTCAGGCTTAAGCAAAAAGAAGACATCTAAGCAAACCTATTATTAACTCTGCATCCAACCTCAAAAAGGTCACCTTTAGATTACAGCAGTAACTAAAACCAATGAACAATCACAAAAGGAATTATTTTCTTCTGTACATTTTTTTATTATTTACATAATACAACAAAGCATAGCTGCTGGGTAGTGTGATTATATGCAATACATAAATATGAACTACCTGTACATGTTTGCATATCTAATAACTGAACAAACAACATTAAAGCAAAAACAGACTTTTTAATAGTGAAGTAAAAACTAAGACTGAACATTGCAATGAAAACCAGAAGTTCAAAAGTAGTATCTTGTGTACATATGTAACTATTTACAGATGAGAACAGGCATTACCACAACACTAGTCTAAACTGTACTTGTTTATATAAAAAACACAAATTTCATACATCACAAAAAAACCTTCCATTATAACACAGAAGTGATATTACCAGACAAGCATCAGTGAAGTATACTGCCTTTTCTAGAGTTGTTATTGTACAATGCTGTAGGTAATGCTGCCCATGCAATACACCCAAGAACACTACAGTCCTACACCCAAGTACAATTAAAAATGATAAAGCAGCCCTTCGAGAGTGGTTCCAGCTACCACTTAAGTCTACAGTAGCTATGTCAGGTATGGTTTTCCATGCAAAGTGGTGCAACTGTTACATTAAAACTATAAAAAAAAAAAAAGTAATATTACTATGAACTCAGAAGACACTGAACGTAAGTTGTATGTGATAAACCGCTCTAATACTTCAGCAACTTACTCAGATACATGTTGCTTGATAGAGCTGTTGTGGTATGTCTAAAAACATATGTAACCTGTGTTTTGTAAACGAATCTTACAACATTGTGCTACACAACAGTTTTTGCTAAGCAAGAAAAAGCAGACAGTTCTGTTGCAGACTGTTTTGTAAGACCCCAACAGGACGCTTCCTTTCCATTAATAATTTTCATGGTTCTAAACTTAATTGATTCCAAAACAGTGTTCTTCTTGCAAGTGTCTTTTTTTCCTTTTTTCTCAACGCAACTGCTAAGTTACATTCTTAAATATGGCACCAACACTCATCTTACTTGGAAAGGCAGACCTCTCTACATAGCTTAAGTTCTGGTAGAAAACAATGGACTGTTGCAACTAAAACCAGCATGAGATATTTAATGACAGAAGTAGACTGCCAGCCTTTCTGATGTATCCTTCTCCAAAACAGGCACATAACACTAGCCAAAGATTATATACCTCAGACATTTCAAAAGGCAGATCTGCTGCAAACATGCAGATAGCATACATCTGTTTGGCACGCATGAACTAAAGAGTCTGTCCTCTGTGCATGTGTATTCCTGTGAAGGTTTCTAATCATTCAGCTATATTCTAAGGAGGGCATACATATTTTCAAGGGCTGTATCTATCCAATCCTGCCTGTAACAAACACCCAAACATTCTGAAATATTATTAAGACAGACAAGACTAAAAAAAAATAAAAACAAAACAACTTTGGAGAACATCAAAGGAAAATGGCCATGCACCTGCTCTTCAATGTTTTCCTAGGATATATTATAAACAAAACCAAAAAGTCAGTCTTTTCACAAGCAGTTCCATTTATATTCTCTGGATTTTTTCAGCCACTACCACTGGGTTCTCTTTCCTGATTTTTGCTGCAGCTTCTGCTTTGTAGTCATAGGGGCAGTTATGCTTGTCAGAATAACGGTGAAGTCCACAAAATAAGTTTCCACAGCGGCAGTCAAATCCTGTACAAGGAAAAACACGCAACATCATTAGGAAGCTTCATATTTAAGTAAGCTGTAAGTTAATGGCTTAGTTGCTACAGAAGAAAGGCACATACGTTTGTCTCTTCTGACATAGAACAGCTTAACAAAAAATAAAAAAGAACATTTCCAAAACATGTCATTTGTAAGTAATTTCGATTTTGTGATCAACTTCAACTTCATTAAGTTAAATCTTTTAAGAGGCAACTATATTGGTATAGATCTGTTCAACATCTAAGTGTTCTCCTACCTGTAAGGCCAACCTTCTTTCTGCACATGAAACATCTGTTTTTCTTTGGTTTGGGAAGTTCAGGAGCTTTCTCTTCGTTTTGTGAAGTACTAGGCTGAGAAACTGATGGGGTTGGTTGAGTAACAACTGTTAAAGCAAGCAAAGAATATAAAGGTTGAATTTCTTCCTTTTCATGACCATAGTAGCAAGCATGCATTTCTGAAAGATTACTTCCCACTATTAAGACTCCAACTAGGCTGTTTGAAGTACTGCACAGACTAGTTATGAAAAATAGATCTAAGATTTTTAAGTACACTGTGAGTTCCCCTTTTGGGTCAGATATTCTCTACAGTTCTACTCATCAGAAAATCTAAGACATACTTAGAATGAACACCCAAAGTTGCACGTACATTCAATACTAAAAACAACCACACGATCAAGAAAAATTTCTTTTAAAATAGTCAAAATATTGTCATGTGCGAAGTAGTTGAACAGAGATGATACCTATAGAGAATGTAATCAACTGGAACATACTTTAGATAAAAAATGAATTCGTCAGTAGTATGTCACTGTCATAGTAGTGGTTACTCTTCCACTATATACTTCTGAAATGAAGTGAACCAAAACCTGAATCAAACCACCAAAACAGTTCACAGCAAGCTACTGATTTTGGAACAGATGCAGGACACTGCTATAAAACACATAATACAAAAGAATCTCATTAAGATGCTTTCAGTAATTTGAAGAATGAAGTATGGGGTTTTCACACTGAGTATCTGTATTCTTGTGCTGTATTTGAATTTAAAGTGCAAGCAGGCATAGCAAAAATTGACTTGTGTTCATGACAGAAGTGAGTGAAAAATGAGTCAGTGACATTTTACTCAAGTTCTCAAACAAAATGTTATCAGTCACAGAACTACACAGAACTTGCATGAATCTATTTTCTTTTAAAAAGTTATTCTTATCAAATTAAAGGATATTTTTGTTGTTGCTTTAATATCCTCTTTATTTATATCCAACGCTCATGGAGGAAAGCTGAGGGATGTATATTTTAAAGCCATCTTTAACACATATAACCCATGGACCCCATTCCTAGCGCAGTTTTCCTGAGAACTCCCAGCTGTCTGATGATATCCATTATTTTAAAATACAAGGAGGAAACCACAAAATGCATTCCAGAATAAGCAAAGTATGTAAGCCTTAAAGACGTATTTGTAATGAAACTTATGCACACAAATAAGATTTCTGAGTTCAGATTTTTTTGCTTCCTGTGAGAATTTAGATTTTTCAGACACGAAGAACAAGTTACGCTTCTTTCCTATATTTGCTATTTTTAAAAAATTGGTATTTTGATTTCATTTGTATTATCATGTTTGTATGTGTTATGAAAAATAAAAGATCGCTATGATCCCCAACACCCTGGAAGCCTCACAATTCACTGTGGAAGACAGGCTGTGAATTCCTGACCGGGCTTGAAGTAAGATTTAGAAGTGACCAGTTCTCAGAGGTAACAAGTAGCGTTCACCATTCAAACCCCCAAAATTTTATACAGCAAGACAATAGCTGCTAGTATTTTCTTAAACGTTTGTTTAACAGCCCTAGTAAATTACAAAGGCCCTTTACTACATTTCTTGTCTTGTAGAGATCTTTTTCTAAAAAAAAATCATTTAGTGTTTGGTGTGTTGCTTAGTCCAAACGTAACAAAACATTACAGGACTGGCACTACAATCATTACTGCTGTCAGTACTTTTTGGAGTGACCTCTGCTACTGTGTTTGTTGAGACAACTTCTTTGCATTTATGATTTATTAACATTTTTTAGATCTCCAGTTATGATGCTCTGAGCTTGTTTTTCAGTTCCAAAGAAAGCAGTATTAGGTATCAGTTGATCCATGCAAGAGCCTCTGACCAAAACAGGTTAAAGCACAGTGATATAACAAACAGCATAAAACTCTTAGGTACCAGGCTATCGAGCACCAGCTATGACATTAAAAAAAAAGGCAGCATCCAAAAAGCACAGTCGTCAAGCTCCTTTTAGATTTGCTATACTGTTAATTAGTTTAAAAATGTAATGATAAATGTAAGCCGTGACAGATAAAAAAAAAGAGGAACGAGAAATACTTCTGCTGCAATTTGCTGTGTAACTAGCCAGAGGGAAGCTTCATCTGCATGAGAACCAATTCACAGTATGAGCCCTCGGAGGCTACATGCTGTTTGAGTCAGATGCAAGAGAAAATGGGTAAAAAGGGGCAAATCAGGAATGACCTAAATAATTAAAGTCACTCACAGCATGCACTAAGAGAAAATTAAAGCAAGAAAAAGAACAACCTTTATCACTGCCTAACATGCTCACAAGGAAGCAAACAAGAACAAATCCATCTCAGTGAGAATGTTGCCAGTTACTGCAGGTACCCTTTCTCCTCTGCTCAAGGAACCTGTGCCAAGCGTTCACAGCCACACACAGCAGCACAGGAACCAGGAAGTGAAGAAAATAGTCCTAAGAAACTGCAGAGGCCCATTTCCCAAATAAGCTGCTGAACAGTATCTTTCCTGAACAACTAAGATGTGTTCAGTAAAGAAGGAAGAGTAGAACATGCAGAAAAAGGGCACTAAAGACTTCATAAATAATTTGGGGTAGAGCTCCCTGGATTTGAATTAAAACATTCACTTTATTTATTTAAAAGGAAAACCTCTTCAGAAAGGAAGGACTCTGCCCATCAGGCAAGTGCTCTAGTATTATCTGTCCAAAAATAATTACTGCTTCAAATAATTGCAATACGATCACCAGGGATTGAATCACTGCACAAGAACTGCAAGTACAAAAAATGTGGTTACTTTTACCTGCAGACCAGCTTCCTCAGTAACAAAGTCCCTGTTTGGATGAACTAAGCTCCATACTACTAAAAGATGCCTTATCATTTTAGCTGAGTTCCTGCTGGCACATAGCCATCTCCATCACTGTGGTCACTCCCCTTCCCAAGCTTTGGCTCAAAAAGCTAACTGATCAGGTTTACTCCACTTGAATTTTATCAGACCAATTCTTCTGTTACAAGGCTGAAAAAACTTAGGAATAACAGATCTTCAGAATTGGGTGAACCTTACTAATAATTTCAGACCAAAGTAATAGTTATCTGTGGCTGTTCTAAGATGCGTTAGCATCATGCACAGAGAAGTCTACCACGCATCTGCTAGGGTAATAAAGAGTAACATAGTCCCAGTATTAGAGGTGTCCAAAAAAGCCCACCCATGCAGGTATTGCATCATGATTCTGGGAAAGCTTCTTTCATGTATAGTCTGAAGATAAGACGCATCTTTACAAAAGGCATGTGGGAACACTGATGCTGCTGAAGAATGAAGTCAGCCACATGCCACAGCGTGACAGCTACTCAACCAAACATGGACAGATCCTAAAGAGAACAAAGCTCTTCTCTGACCAAGCTATTGATCAAGCCTTAGTGACTTTTACTCAGAAACAACACTGTGGTAACTGCATTTTCAAAATGGACAGTAGTTTTGCTTATGCAAACATAGCTGCTGCAGAAGAGCATGCCTACTGTATTTTTCAGATTCTTCACACGAAAAGGTATTAATCTGATGATTTTCAGTTGAAAAGCAGATCTGTCATTCTTCAACCCTCCCTATATTAAAAGTAACCAGAAAAAGGCCACTCAACTAACACCAACATTTTAGAAACTTATTTTCTGACTATGTATAAGTTAACCACAGTAAGATTCCAGCAGCTTAAACTGCACTACTATCATAGGATTAGTAAGTAGATAACTATGCTGAAAGAGCAAAGTCAGTCTTGAAAGCATAAAAATACAACTGTCTTAACTTGACTTCATGAAACCAATTCCGTTGGCCACCACAGAAGAACTGGCAAAACTGAAGTAGAAAAG
This sequence comes from Pavo muticus, assembly GCA_016647715.1. Lineage (NCBI taxonomy): Eukaryota > Metazoa > Chordata > Aves > Galliformes > Phasianidae > Pavo > Pavo muticus. The sequence continues at coordinate 634,170 of JACDJE010000415.1, forward strand.
AATAGAGGTAAAGTCTGGAGTAATCAGAAAGACAGCAGACTAAGTATCTGCAGTACTAGAGCAGAAAATGCAGATTACCAAATCCTCATATTTTGTTTTAAACACAATGGACTAGTATTTAAAATTGGAATTTGAAAAGATGAACAGTCCTTGTTATGCTTTGTCAAGCTTCTTGAAAGTAAATGCTTTATTTTTCAGAAACCAGAACTGCTATGGCAATCTAGGAGCCAAAGATGAAAAGGCTGAAAATAAACTTCACTTCTAATTTCACAGGCAAGGGAATTAATATATTCTGCAGCATGTAAGTTATTTCCCACATGCCCAACTAACAAGGATATAAAATATTTTTAATGTTTTATTAATGTGAAGACATCCTGGTTTACATATTGCACAAATACAGTCTAGTTTGGTCACTATGAAGACATGATCTACCATAATCATTCCAGTTAAAAAGTTGCTGATAGAATGGTGTTTTAACAAGCACAGAACCATTGGTTGGACCCTCAGTCTTATTTTCCAAGGCTTCAAGCCAATCCAATTTCAGAATATATAAAGCAGGGCTACCTACACATGTTACAGTAGACATGGGTAACATGAAGATAAACTGACTATTTTGAATGCAAGTTGTTGTATCAGATGATTTTACTGACAGCTACAAACAAACTGTCTGTAGTTAAAAACATGGTTAAATATTATATCATGCAAAACCAAATCAGAGTTAAAGCAATTATTACAGCATAAAAAAATCTAAGGAATACCACAGTTATCATCTCAATCCTACCGTATTTCATAAGCTGCCTATTCAGCATCTTACACTATTACCTGCACACACTGACCAATTAAGTCAGAGCAACCCTCATAACACGGTCTGAACCTGAATGCAAGATAACATTAAAAAAATCATATTGGCTTTGTAGAGTCAGAAGACAAGTTAGGCAAATACCATCCTCCACTGCCTTCTGAAGCTCATTAAATATTACTTTGAAAACAGAAACAATCTGCAACATGGATGGAATTAGACCGTAGTTTAGCAGTTATCTGAGTATTTTTAAAATACATTCCATGAGAACATAGACATTTCAATCTCATGTTCACTTTCATTACAGGCCATACTACTCCATAGCTGTGGCATCACACTCTGCTCTCTAAAATTGGGTTACTAATGCATTAAAAACAAAACTAAACTAAGTCACTAACACGCATGGTGATACCAATCATGCCTGGTAACAGACACTTGACAGGGACTCTTTCGAGGCCCTGTAGTTGGAATGAGTCCACCTTAAATCCTTGACAGGAGACTCATAACTGAACCATGGAAAGACATATAAACAGAACCACAAAAAGTGCTAAAAACATACCATAACTTAACATGATGTTTAAATATACATGTTTTCAAAACAGTTTTTAATGCCTAATATACAACTCATTTTTCTCCTTTGTAAGTAACTTTTACTCGTACTTGCATGCCTGCTAGAACGAAACAGGTTTCATAAGGAAGGTCCACACTATGCCTCACCGGTTTGCTGAATACCTGCATGTTGTTCTGATAGTATAACACAGAGAAGGGAAAGAAGTTAACTAAGTTTGGCACTGAATTCCTGTAATCCACGACAGGAAAAAAAAAACAAAATGAAAAAACAAATAGCTATGAATAATTTCTAGAATTCTGTGGGAAATTCCGTACTATAACTCAATCCTTAATGATAGTAAGTGTAAAAGCACATCAAAAGCCTATAATATTATGTAAATGGTGCCCACTTAGAAAGTGGAGTTTGGACACAGAGGTCTTTAGATTTCTGACTTGTGAGTAGTTCATCATATAGGGAACTAGACAACATATGCCACTGTTCAAATATGAAATAATGAAGTTGAACTAAGAAATGACAGGTCAGAAGAAAATATAGTGCACTAGACGTGTCAATTACAACCAACTGGGTCAGTTACATCTGTCACATATCTTCTCCTTCAACTGTTAAGATATGACTATTTTAAAACTTGATTTGTCTGAATCAGAATCCAGGCTGCAACCTCAACGTGGGGAAAAAATAAAAACAAAAATAAAGCAAGATAAGCCTGTAAAGCTTTATTGTTCCCAACTTCAGCAGTTTCTTAATTTAAACTACATATTGTTAAAAAAATTTATCAATTGACCAGGTGTAATTATTTATAGCTTTCTGGCTTGCAAAGGAAACACTGAAAATTTCTCTTCCTAATGGAGTTCTGTCAGAAAAGAATGCAAATTCATGTCACTGAAGATGCTAAAAGGAGAGACGTGCTTTACTTGAAGGTTATGTTGTTCATGCTCTACACTACTGCCTGTAAACAGTTATGCAATTCAGTTTCTAGGGTCAGACTGCGCTCAGAACTAGACTGTTTTCATCAGCAACTTCAAGACTGTGGTATTATCTTAGACAGTTACAACTCATAGAAAGTATCAGCTTTGTTGTTATGAATTATTATGTACTGTTGTCTCAACTCCTCCTCAGGAGGGGAGAACACCACACACTGGAAAAAGAGAAGAAAAATGCAACCAGTCCAGACCCAACAGGGATTCCGAAATCTAGGCCATATTTTCTTGCATGCAAGATAGAAATCAACATACCAGTAATAACAGCAAACAATTTGCACATCTCAGGTATCCACCAAACCCTGAGATTAGTTCCTAAGTACACCATCTTATGCGTCCCCAGTTTGTGTCAGGCTGTAATACTTAAACACGAACACCTGTTTCACAACAGATGAGACTGAGGGACTTATGGGTATCATAAACTCACAGAAGGGGTTGAAGGGGACCCCAAAGCCCACCAGTTCCAACAGCTGTACTAAGGGCAGGGTTGCCAGCCACTAGTTCAGGCTGCCCAGGGCCCATCCAACCTGGCCCTGAACGCCTACAGGGATGAGACATCCACATGTTCTCTAGGCAGCCTGTGCCAGTGCCTTATCACCCTCATATTGAAGAATTCTTCCTAATGTCTAATCTCAACCTACTCTTTTTTAGTTAAAAATAATAATACCCAACTTTTTACAAAGTCTCTTTCCATCTTTATAATAATCTTCTTTAAGCACTGAAAGGCTGCAACACATACTAAGGCAGGCAGTTTTGTTCCAGAAGTTTTCCATTTAAATTCTGCGGCAGTTCTCTCACTGATCTCTACACCAACTTGTAACAACTTTTACTGCTTTCAACCTGCAGGATTACTTAGAAAAAATACAACAGTATCTTGAGCTGCTTTTGAATTTTTTTCCCCCTTTTCTAATCAGAGAGGCATGTGACACTAGCTATCATACAGCTCACTTGTTAAGGAAAAAAACAGGTACTGTATCTGAAACTGAAGGCTGTCCTTTATACATGGCAAAATGACAGACTACTATTGGCAGTTTCAATAAGAGTAAATTCACATAGTACTTCACCACTGCTACCATTTTATGCATTCCTTTGGCTTGCTTGACACCATTTCAGGCAGGAAATCTTAAAGCAATACAGGTTCAAAAATATCATAACAGAGTTTTTAAGCTATGTACAAAAATACTCTCCTGATGACATTAGTTACAATAAATTAATATTAGTAAAGAAATCTACTCTCTGTCTGTACGGAAACAAGAAGAAACACGCTTTTGAAATGGACGTTAGCTCTTGTCACAGAATCTCAACTCAGCATGACTAGTTGCAAATGGTAAAACCCTCTGTAGAAAAAAATAAGCAATTAAATATCAGTTGTTAGAGCAAAACCAGAACTAGTTAAAAATCACTTTTATCCCGTGCTGAGTAGCATCTGCTGCATTTTATACCTGACTTCATAAGTGAAAAACATTAATTTTATCTTCAGTTTAAATTTACCAAGTATCAGCTTCTGTTTTAAGAATATTTCATAACTGTTACATAAAAAAAAGTGGATACATATAGGTGCAGAACGAATGCATTAAGGTATTCATTCAAATAGATTAATAAATGAATTCAACTACTCAGTTGCACTTAAGGAAGCAGTCCCTTTCCTGCCTCTCTCCAAGCAGTTTGCACTTTTAAGTTTAATCACTACAGCTACAACCTTCCAGTGCAAGAACAAAACTTCTAAATTGAAGATTCATTCACAGCTTTAAGTATCCTACATAACTAAAGCACTGTTCTGTGGATATCTACTGATTTCTCAACTATTTAAAGAACCTGTAGCCGTTTTTGTCTGGACTTTTTTAAGTCCTTCCCCCACTCTCATTTCTCTGTAGAACAGAATTTGTAAGAACTCCATTCTTTAAACCCAACAAGCCATTTTGACTGCCATGAGTCAGCAGGAGTTGTACTGCTAGATCATGTATAGAAATCTTTGACTTCAAAATTGACCACTTTACCCTAAATGCATTTGTAGAGTGTCAAAAAAGAAAAATAAAAAGGACTGGCAGCCAAAACTAGCTTCAGAGGTGTCAATTTGTTTCTAACCAACACTGAACATGCAACTTAAAGCTATATTCTAGCACCAGCCATTTTTCCTCAATTCCAAGGGAAGACTATTTAAAACACATCATCAACTTCCTTAACAGTTCCTGAAGGCCACCACCACAACGGGAGGTGTCTCCTCAGGAGAAAGTAAACAAACTGTCAACTTCTGTTAAAGTCACCAGCATACCCAGTGTTACTCCGCAAACATACCTGGCTCAGTCTCTGTTTTCGGTGTTACTTTTTCCTCTCTTGAAATGCTCATTTCTGTCATCTGCTGCGTTACAGGCAAAGCGGCAACAGGCACATTTCTGTTCATGTACAGAGAAACATGGAATTTTACATCACTTTTAAGTATGTAATAAAAGCTTAACATGTCCAAACCCATCAATAGACTACTTGTTTAATTAGTCCTGACGCATGTTCCAAACTCCCGCTTCTACTATCTTCAAAACATGTTTTGATTTTATTTTAGTTCCCCACAGAAGGAAATAGTAAGATTTGGAGCAAATACTTCTCCAGATAAACTGCAAATGCAGCAGTACAACACCAAACATTTTAATCACTAGTCATTTACAAAGATTTATAAAGAAAAGCACTGTCAGGTGCGCCTTTTGCTCCTAAGAAATTCAGTGAAGTGGGTCAAAGTTACTGCCAATCATTAACTTGCTGCATACTCACAGCTCATCTAAAACTCAAAATAATACTTTCATCTTACCTTGATTTTTCAGATGTGCTGCCAGCAACACCGTCACAGTTGTTTAAGCTAGTAGTATCTGCTCTCTGAACAGATGTAGAGTCTGAGGTAGGACTGTTTGAACCACTGGCTGGTCCTACAAAACAAGAATTTAAAAAGTCATTATAAACAAGTTGTAGAATACATTAGTCAAATATTCTTGCATACAGTTATGAACTTGCATACATTATTCATTATACTGCACACTACTTCTTACTTAGAAGACGACTATATTACTAACAACTGAAATATCATGTAAGAGATCATGTAAGAAGAATATAGTGACACTAGAACTAAGTGGAGAAGAAAATTAAGGGTGGATCAACACATTCCTATTTTTACTGTGTTTTGAAGAAGTATACTCTTTGAAATTCATTATTTCAGTATACAGCTTTCAGAAATTCTCCCAAAACATGTTATGGGATTCCTCTTCATCACCTGTACATTTTAATTCAAAATAAAATAAAACAAAACCAAGAAAACAGAGATATTGTAAACTCTTACCCATTGGACTGATTCTGCCACTGTTCTGCTGTCGTTGAAGATGTTCTTTGTAGCAAACAGAACACATCCCGTTTGTCCTAGGATTTCCATAAAATCCACATCCTGTACTACACAGCATAGGCCCTGGGGTCTGGTTTGTCTCCTGAGTCATCTCGATGCTGTAAATAAAAGCAAGAACTGCATTAGGAGTGGGCATGTCACCAAAATCAATTACAGGGTTACAGAACTACAGCATGTCTGCTCATCCTGCTCCCATAAGGTGATATCAGCATTCTTAAAAAGAGATTCATGGACATTAATGAGCCATTCAATACTGCAGTTGTATTGCTAAGTAACATCATTATGCATCTTTAAGACAAGAAAAAATTTATCATGCTGATATTGAGAAGTAGCATGCCTGTCAGACTTTGAGCTGCGTGTACAGGTTATGACCAAATTCAATTGAATGGCCAAAAAGCCCTTTATTATCAACCTCTGAGCATTAGCATGGATATGCAGAATAAGCAAGAACAACCTTGTATCTGCTGTACCATTTTGGCAACTAACAGCTTATTTTACCAAATCCCATTCAGAACCACCCCACTTTTTCAATAATGTTGATCTTGCAACATTTTGATGTTTATTCCACTACTAGCGGGATTGACTTCCACAGTCCGTTAGTTAAAAAGAACAATAAAGATCCCTGAAGTGGATGGGAACAGCCATTTAGAATCTGTATTCCTATCTTTAAAAGGAGTTTCCAAAACAAGGCGTCCCATACTCCTCAGGCTGTGTATGAAAGTTGATACTGAGTATTAACTGGCAACAACAAGTGCACAACAGCCTCTTCAACAGAATCTAAACAGTATTTCTGTAATAAGATTAGACCTGACTTTATTTTTCCAAGTATATCCCATCATGCTGCTGACACATTTCAAAAGAGCCATTTAATTTATTTGCATTAATAAAGTTATAGCAAGACTTCTGAACCCTCCAACAGACAATATCTAACTCCATAACACAAACTGCAGCAGTTAGGAATAAAAATACTTCTCCTTTACTATTCGTTCACCTCTGCAAAGCAAGGCGAGCAGAAAAACTGATGCAGCAACAAAACCCTTGATTTGCAAGCGCAACAAAACTTGAACGTTGTAATCAAGCAATGTAATACAAATTGAGGACATGTACGAATATTGCACTTTATTCGCAAGATTTAGAAGCGCTATACTTAGCATGTGGAGACATTTCCATGTCTTCTCTGGATGACAGCCCTCCTACTCAGGAAAAGTCAAATAAGAGATATTTTAAAGCTGATACTTGTGAGAACTCAAGAACGCTGAAAGCACATTTATTACGCTGCACAGAAGAACACTTTTTACAATTAATAAATGCCACACTGCAATTAGTAAACTCAGATTTCAATAGCTTGGTAACTGCAACTGACAGCAGCCCTTGTCCAATTAAGCTAAGTTTCTAGGAGAAAAGTAATTCAGAAACGGGAAATAAACAAGTAAAATTATTATTATTTTTTTTTCCTGCAAGTGATTACGGAACCTAATTTTTTCCCAGCTATAAATAGCTGTGTTGGTACAGGTAGTCATTTCAGGACTACGTAACTTCACACTTCGATAAAACACTCAACAACATTGCACTTCTACAGCCCTATACGTCAGTCACGGAAGTCAGCGCAAATCATGACTAAACTACACAAATCTAAAACCTCTCACCTACATTCTAGGCTTATGCTTAGACAAAAACAAATAAAGAGCCCATTTCTGCCTTCTTGTTAAGTAGGTAAGCTCAAAATACTATCAAATATGCTGCCACCATCAGTCTCAACTGACACGCTCCAGTTCAGATTAGATTCAAGCAGTGAATCAGATTCATGTTGTGAATCGTATTTTACCACCTAAAATGTCCAGCTTTAGGTGCTAACACCATTTTTAAAATACTACAAACAGCAAGCCTTCACAGCTGCTTGCTCAGCAGCTTCTTCCGCTACTTGAAATACATGCCCTTAACAGAAAAGACAGGCTGTTCTCCAGCCCTTCAGAAATGGTGTTTTTCAGGTTTCTGAAGGAGGTCCAGGTCTAACCATTTCTTTCAAAAGCATTCATCACACATAGGCAAACACTTATAAAACACTTACCAAACGGAATTCACTACGCAGCACACTAAGTTTTGCTGTATCAGCTTCTGAACCAGCAACAGCAGAAACAAGGTCTTCAGACCAGACAAATTACACACTTTTCCAATTCCTCCCTACTGGAACACCTAAGAGTGTCAGCATCTAGCTAAAGTGCTCCTACACATATAGCTCCACTCCTTCGGAAAGCCAGCTCCTGATGCCATCACATGTGCACTGCTTTCCTTAATATTTCAGAAGCGCAGGTCACATGGGTGAGCGCATTAGCTTCCGCCTGTCACAAGGCTGCAATGTGACAGGCTGAGCTGGAGGCTCAGACACAAAACCCCGTCAACAGGGGCCTCTGAAATCAGCTTCTATTTATATCTCCAAGAGCTGACAGCTCCGGTACAGCCCACAAGGCTGAGGCAGCCGCGCATACACCCACTCTGAGAGGAAAATATAAAATCTGATTAACAGGACTGCGGCTTCCTTTCTAAAGGAAGAGAGAGCGCGGAGACTGAAATGCAATCAGGGAAGTGCAGCATCACTGGCTCGTCATCCCCAACAGCCATTTTCATCCCCAGCCACAGCGGGTGCTACAACGGGCCTCACGGCTCACCGTAACGCTCCCGACCTCCTGGGGCAGGAGGCTACAACAGCTGAACCGCTTCCCTTTTGCGGGGAGGAAAAATAAAATTTGCACTGCATCCCGGAGGGGTAAGCCCTGCCCTGAGGGATGCTGCTGCTTCACCCCGTGCCCTCGCAGCACGGAAGCAGCTCTATTTACCCCGCGCGTTGCCCCGGGCGGTCCCTCAGGGCCGAGCAGCGGGGCGGAGAGGCTCGGCCCCGCTCTGAGTGCCCGGTGCGGCCCGTCCGCCCAGCTTCTAGACAGCGGCGGGGAGCCCCGACATCGCGTTTCGTCGGTTCGAATTTTAACGTTAACAACCGGATAGCGACCCAAAGCGCTTTTAAACCGATCACAAAACCCGGGGCCCGCTGACCTACATACCCTGCCACCTGAGGGACCATCTTTTACAAAGAAAAACCCAAGTCCTGGCAGCGCGGCGCCGCGGAAGAGCCCGGCACAGGCCCAGCGCGGCACCAGACAAAGAGGCCGGCGCTGCCAAGCGCCCGGAGTGCGCTGCGCTCTCCCTGCTTACTCTCCCCCCGCCCCGAGGGTACCGGTGCACAGGAGTCCCGCGGCCGCTGGGCCCGGAGGCCAACCCCGGGGGCGGGCCCGGGCCCGGGCCCGGGCCCGAGACGCACGCAAAGCCCTGAGTCACGGCCCGGACGCCGCCGGCCCCGCGCTCCCCATTGTGCCGCCGCGGGCAGGCCCGAGCTTCCCCGGTCCCAGCGAGATGCCCTCGGACCCAGTCCCGCCGCCCGCCCCGCGCCAACCTACCTGGTGTCGGCGGCGGCCGGAAGCTCCGCGTCGGGTGTCGGAGAAGACTGCGGGCCACTGCCGGGACAGAAAGGGTCCGGGGACTGCGGGGCGCAGAGCCGCCGCCGCTTCCCTCCTCCTTTGTTTCCGCAGCTGCCGCGGCCGTCGTTGCAGCGGCGCCGGCGGGATGCGAGCTGCACGCTGTACAGGGGGAGGGCGGAGAGCAGCGACAGGGAGGACTCACGGATCGGCGAGGAGGAGGAGGAGGAGGAAGAAGGGGAGGAGGCGGAGCCCACTCCCTCGCCTCGGCCTCGGCCCCGGCTTCGGCTCCTCCCTCGTCCCCTCGTCCTCCTTCTCCCCCTCGACTCCGCCTCACGCTGTCGGGGCATGCGTACTCCTGCGAGAAAGAGCGGATTGAAGAGAGCGGTAGGCAGGAGAGCGGTAGGGCGCCTGCGCTAGGCTTGTGCGTCCGACGCGTGCGTTGGGCGCGTGGTGCCGCTGCGCGCGGAGTCCTGCCCTGGCGGGTGGGGGTGACGTCACAGGTTGAGGGACGCCGCCGCGGGCGGGCGCGAGGGGAGGGGTTGGGGGCTCCCCGCGTGGGCTTTCCCCCTCGGTCTGCGGTGTGCCGCGTGCCGCGGGTTTCTCCTGCTGGGCTCTATCGTGTTACATGCTGGCAGGGAGGGATTAAAATTTAGGCTCTGGCTGGTGAATTTGTGCGTGGTTGGACCTCGAGATAACGCGTTTTTGTGCTGGCCTGCGACCAGCATGTGTTTCCAGGGTGACCAGAGCAGAGCCAGGCCTACTGGGTGCTGCTGCGCCTTTGTGCCCGGAGGAGGTGGGACACAGCTGGGTGGAAGGGTGGCATCGCTGTGGGCACTGTGGGACTGGGACAGAAGTCAAAAGAAAGAGAATAAAAAGTCTGTGTAAGCAGAAGAGATGCTTCCTTACTGTGGGGGAGGGAGCTCTGGCACAGGCTGCCCAGGGGCTGTGGAGTCTTCTCGGAGGTCTCAAGAAGCATGGGTGGCCTGCTCTGGTTGTCCCTGCTGGAGTAGGGGTAGGACCAGGTGGTCCCAAGGGCCCTGCCAACCTCAGCAATGCTATGTTTCTGAGAATCTTCTTTCTTTAGGCTTCCTGTTCTCATAGAGAGCAGCACAGGGTAGTTATGCCTTAAAAGCACATATGGGAGGTTCAGTGTCATTGTTGTTTGCTCTGTCATTGTAAACTAAGGACCATAATTTTTTTTTTTTTAAGGAAGTGTAGGAAGGGGAACTAATGTTCATCCAGGCATTACATACTTATAGATCTTCAGCTGTGAAACACAAAGTAGCTTTAGATAAATGTTCTGAGCTTTAAATGCAGTTTCTGCCTATATTGGGGATACTTGGAGATCAGTATATTGGCTGTGTTTATGGGCCTTTGCTTAACTACTTAACCCAAAGAAGACGGTTAGGTTTGAAATGCATGGCACTGTGGAAAATGCATCACTGAAATTACTAGAAAGTCTTTTTCTTTCTTTCTTTCTTTTTTTTTTTTTTTGGCCTGACATGCCTTTGGGAGCTGATCTTCCTTGCTTGTGGGAAAGATGTCTCCTGAGGGCCAGAATCTTCTGAGGTATGTAATGCTTTCAGTTAGATGGAATTGTGCTGTGCTGCAGTATGGCACTCTGCAGAAGTTGCGCTGGCTACTGGCACTGTGTTTCCTGCAGAACTCTCATTGCTACAAAATAGCGATGAGTATTTGGAATGTCTCCTCTGTTATCTGAAACATTTGGGCTGACCTCAATGTCAGTAGTACAAAATAATTCCATCTGTTATGAGGAAAAAATGTAAGTGCTGTTTCTTGACTTACAGTGCAGAAGAGAACTCTTGAAAGCAGCGCTCTCAATGGGTGAGTAACTTCATCACTTTGAGGGAAAAGGTGGGAAAAGATGTTGAAGTGTGTATTTCTTGTCCTTTGGAGATTCTGTGACCAAAACTGAAGATTTTAGAGTCTCAATGTCAAAGCAAAAGGTGATCTACTTGTAGCACTGGAGAGTAATCACCACCTCTCATGGTATGGAGGGCAGAGGATAGAACAGTTTCAGATGAAAACTGTCAACTTCTTTGGCTTCTTCTTAAATAACAGAGTGGTTTTTCAGTAGATTTATCAGCAAAGTTTGTCTCAATGACAAGGAGCCACTCAAAGATAAGGAGTCTCAGAAGAATGGGAGAATTTGCTACTAAGGACCTTTGCAAGCATGCTTGTCTTCTAGTTATTAACTTTGGTATATAAGTTGACTTAGAAGCGTAGTAGGCGTAGAAACCAGGAGATGGCATGGGCATTTAAGAGTGTGACATCACTAGATATGGAGTTCTGCTGAAGCTGCAGAGCTGGGAGGCTGTCTATTTTTACAAGCTATAGATCAATTGCCTCTGTGACTTCAAGCATTTTTATTTACTGGAGGTTTTCTTCCTTCAAGGCTTAAACTTCCAGGCCCATCTGTTTCCTTTAGTTGTTCAGGTCTGACTACCCTGCTCAGGGTGTGAGAGGAAATAGGTAGCCCTGATAATGTAATTTTTTTTCTTCAATTTTTTTTCTTTCTTAATCTACAAATGGGATCTGGGTGTCTTATGAAATCAAATGCAAACATGCTGCAGCATTTCCCCAGTATGGTAGAGAACTTTCTATTTAAATTGCTGATTATATTAAGTGACTGAATCATACTCTCCTTCAAAGCAAACCACAGCATAACTGAAAAGAAAAAATAAAGGAGGAATAATGAAGTAGCATTTTACTTAACTCAAAGAGCCTAGCACCTTAAGAATGCTGTAAGCTACTTCCTAACTCATCTGGAATGTTGGGGACCTTAAAAGGAGACCAGGATAACCTCAGTACATTACCCAACAAAGAGCTGAGAGGGCAAAAGAGTACTTCCATCTTTAGGAGCCACAACTTAAGAAGGGAGTAGTTTTGGACTTCATATTGGTCTGCTCAGTAGCATTTTAGGTAAGCTGTGCATCTGAGAAAGCAGGTGGATTTGCTTAGAGAGAGTATTTTAAACAAGTCCACTCAGCTGAACATCTTCATTGTACATTAACAGCTAAAACAGTATGCTGTTTTCAACTGGGACAGAGTCGATTTTCGTCATAGTGTCTGATATGATACTATGTTTTGGATTTAGGACAAAAATCAATGTTGATAACAGGTGGATGTTTTAGTTGCTGCAGAGCAGTGCTGCACAAAGCCCACGGCGTTTCAGATTTTCAGCTTCTTGTACTGTCTTGCCAGTGAAAGGGGCTGGGAGGCAGTAGAAGCTGGAAGAGTACAGAACCATGACAGCTGACCCAAACTGTCATCCTGCCAAACAGTATGACAAATGGGAGTTGGATCGGGGAAGGCCGCTGCTGGGGGACTGGGTGGGCATCAGTAAGCAGGTTGTGAGCATTGTGCGTCACTTACTTTGTAAACATGTTAGTATTTATATTATTACTATTATTTCTGTCTTCTGTCTTAGTAAGTAGTTTTTGTCTCATCCTATGAGTTCTACTTACATCTTTTTTTCCAGTTCTCTCCTCTAGTTGGGGGGAGAGTGAGTGAAAGGCTGTGTCATGCTTAGTTGCTTGCTGATGTAAACCACAAAAAAAAAAAAAAAAAAACCACACACGTTCTTCTGTATTACAGCTCTTATTCTTTTTTCTATCTTCTGTTTCTTCCCTCCTCTCAGGAACCTGACTCCAGTATTTCATGGTCACTACAGCATCATTGGCTGTGTGTCCCCTCTGGCTGGCTCACCTAGTACCTGTATGACAAGAAGTTACCTGTGACACCCTTCAGACATCTCCTGGATGGGCTGTGTTTGTACATGTTAAAAGTCGGGATGAGGATGTGGGCGTGTGACAGATACTTCCAGAAATCATTAATGATAGCTACATCTGCTCTCTTACCTTGTGAGTGATCTGTAGCAGATTCCCATGACAGTGTCATACTTGCAACCTCTCCTCTGGCTTGACTTGCGAGATCTTACTTTGGCCTGAGCCCCGCACATCTAAGCTGCTCTTTCCCACAGGGAATGGTCCTCATCTCTTCTGCCATTCTCCCTCATGGGAGGGCTCATCTCCCTCTATCCATCCATCACAGCACTCCAGTACGGTGAGCTGTCCCACCACAGACTGCTTTCATGAAAATAGCTCGTTGCAACAAGAGTGCATGCAACAAGCATGCACTCTTGTGCATGTTTGAACATGTTTGAACATGTGAGTCTCCTGTCTTCATTAAACTCTGATCAGTGGAAGTGCTGCATGACAAAAGCCATCACCTCTCAGCTGATCAGGTCCCAGGTTTCTTTCAGGCTTTAATTACTAAACTGAACATCTGTTATCTGCTACTTGATCGGATGCTTCTTTGAGCTATACAACAATGATATGGGCTTCCAGGAAAATCTTGCTCTCTATTTTATATTAATCTGAAATCCTGGGCAGCTCTAACATGGAAAATGTTATGTTAATCTAAATAAAATGAAGAAAGTTTATCATTTGGTGTACCAAAGCCTTGATATGACAGAAATGTCTCAGCTCTTTGTTATGAGTCTTAGAGTAGGCCTTGGTTTGAGGCATGCTGAGTTGTGAACTGCTGTGAGTGCAGCAGATGGGTGCCTCAGTTCGGCTTGCAGTGCCGATCCTAAGTAGCGTTTCTAGTTTCCCTCACTCACTGCTCTAATGGCATCCCAGTCTTCTTTGGATTCGTTTCAACTTTCAGAACCTTATGAGCTCCCAAAGATGCATCAGTTCATGGGCTATTCTGAATAACCTGCCTGCTTTTTGGGCACAATATGCCGTCATCTCTCATTTTTACTCCTTAAGAAGTCTTACGAATCCTTTGATACTTTAATAACCCTTTGAACTGCTTTCTGATGGTGCTCTAGGTAGCTTTGTTTCAATTGATTGCTCAGTGGCTACTAATTTAATTTCCTTAATTGCTACATTATCCTAAAATCAAAATCATAAGGTGAATTCTAATCTGTAGAGCTTGATAGCCTGCACTTGCGATTGGCAAACTGGATCCAAGGACAGGGATTACAGATTTCTACACTGAAATGGTTTCTGCAGCACAGCACTGAAGAAGCCTAGGTGTCTGTGTCATCCAGAGCACCTCTAGTGCTCTTGATGTCACTTGTATAATCTAAATCACTGGTCTCAGAAGTGTGCTGTTAGGGTGCAGGAGGAAAATGCTAGAACTTCAGAAATGTGTCTTTATAAATTTTTGGATGTGTGTGCTCAAAAATCTTTTGCTAATAGGGATACATGACCAAAAATGTTTCAGTACCACTGACTTGAACTATGTCAGTCAATCACATCAAGTCTTGTCCACTGCAAGAAAAGAATTACACAGTGTTCACAGGCTGAACACTCGTGCCAAGAAACAACTCAGATCTCAGATGTATCTAGTTATCTTAAAGAATATATTGATTATTTCATGAAATAAACACTATAGCTTTTTAAGCAAGACTCATGTATTGCAAATAATGGTCATATTATACTAATTGTTGATTGTTCAGCTTTAAGCAGATCAGCATGGAGACTTGTCTGTCTTCTGAACCTTTCCCTGATTCTTCTTTTGCTGGTCTGTGTGGTTAAGGTGTGCAGAAATATGAGTATGCAGTATGAGCTTGGGATATGCTGTTTGTATTTCAGTCTGTTTAAAACCTATGTGTTTTACATATAGAAGTTACGCAATTTCTAGAATGTAATAAGAGTAGATATAATTTTGCATTTTCATAAAAAATATAACTTTCGGAAAGCGTTGATCAGAAGCTGCTGCCTTACAAAAAACAAAGGTTGTGTAGTAATTTTAATACTGCAGTTTCTAGTCATTTGTCCTGAGGTGCATATGTGAATTGCTCATTTACTGAAATCTGTTGCTGGCAAATAATTCTTATATTTTTCATAATAAATATAAATATTAAATAGATTCATTTCAAATCTTGTAAAAAAATTTGATTTCTTTCATGATCTTCAAGATTTTTTTTTCTGCTGTTGATCTTGAGATCATGCCTTTGTCATCTCTCTCTGGTTTTCCCTGGTGAAGTACAAAGGCCTGAACAGCAGGCCTCGAACCAAAGGTTACCTCTGGATGAATCTCACAACCCAGTGTTGTATGCTGTGTTATATTTCCACAGAGAAAGGAAGAGTATGGATTGGTAGAGGCATAAAATAAATGTTCCCTTTTAAGCTTCTTAGATCCTTTACACAAAAAAGCGCTAGGACGACTTATGCCTTGGAGCTATGACTGGATCAATGAATGGGAAAGGAAAAAGCTTATAGTGCCATATGGAGACTCGTGCAATACTAGCAAAGTTGTAGTTAATGTGTTTCCAGGGTGTTGTGTGTATAGAAAACAAATTTATTTTATGACTAAGATGGAGCATTTAAAAGTCTGTAGGGCATAACTCTTATGTATAAGGAGGAATATGGTCTATGATAACTGAAATAAGAAAGAGTCCTGATAACTTCAGAAGGCTGTGCATCATACAACGCATTATTCAGAATTACTGGACTTTGAAAATTTACTTCTCACTGAATTTTTCAAAGGATTTGAATTACACTTTCTGCTGAAATATATCTTCTGTGGTATGAGCTATTGATAGAACCCAGTTCTAAGAGATAATTGTATTATTGTAATCTTTTATAGCATTATTTGCATTATGTATTATTTATAATATTTTGACTTCAAAACTAGACATGGGTGAACAAAAATGAATGTAATTTACAGACCAAAGTAAATAGTAATTGTTAAATGTGATAAAGAAAGAAAAGGTCCACTACTTAAAAAATTGACTTCAAAGGAAAATGAATAGTTTAAAGGCAGTATTTGTGTGCTCTTGAACTAAATAAACACAACAAATATTGAGATGCTTTAGAAGGGTATATATTTAAATAGAAACAGTATGCTTTAGTTGGAACTGAACTTCTCTTATGATATTCCTATAGCCTTTTGCAGTGAGAGTAGACTATTTGAATACTGGGAATTTAAAAGCCCTTTATTTGAGCTTTGGTTCAAATCTCAGATGCCTAAAGATGATATCCATAAATATTTGCCTGAAAAACTGGATGAAAAGTGATCAGTGTACATATAATTTCTCTCAGCAAACCTACTTTTCTGTATTATGTGTGCTCTTCTGGGAGAGCTAAGGCCAAATTAAAATTTGGCCTGTATTATTTAAAGATTGTTCCCTTCAGAAAGCTCTACAAGAAGAGTTTCTCAGTGTTGAAACTGAAAGTACACATACATATACTCTTTAAAATTAAAATAGAAATACTGTCATAAGATTGTAGTTATTATTCTGGATCTTTAAAATCTTTTTGTGGCATGTGTAAGATGCAGTGTTGTGTGAAATGGCATGGTAGTACCTTGTACAGTTTTAAAGGTGACTTAAAAGGCAGTACTCTGTAACCACATAATTATTCATTAATAGCATTTAATTAATTGATAACATAAGATTTAAATGTAATGCCTATATTTGCTTTCACTTCATTTTTTTTCCCCCCTGGTATTTGTGCTTTAGCTCTCACTGAGGTTAAAACACAACTTTCAAGAGAAGCTACCTGGTTGATGCATACCTTAACTGAGATAACCCTTATGGTAGATGGATAAAGTGGCAAAGCTGTTCTAAGTTACACCTTGAATATGAGTTTGATGTTTCCTTCAAGGCATCATGGGTATGACACCTAGCAGGCGATCTAGACAAAATTCGTAATAGACTTCAAAAATCTTTATTTAAGTGTTTCTAATAGCTACGCAGCAGATCATTGAAGCCAGAATGTGAATTAATCTATCTTCACAGCTTCTGGTTTCTTGCAGTATCCAGTTTGGACTTCTGCAAACAAATTCTTAGCATGCCTTTTTTACGCATGTAGCATTCTTCTTGCTAAAGAGCCTCAGAAGATGTTTACTTAAGTTGTGAATTTAAAACCATGCCTGATGATCTTTCTCTCACAAGCTGTTTGCCTCAAACTCCTTCCAGAAGTGTCAGTCTGCTTGTTTTGGCAAGTTTTTTAACTCCTTGCAACTTAGTCTGCTTTGAAAGCACTGGAAGTGTCAACAAATGCAAGTAATTTTCCTTCAGATATAAGTTTGTCACTCACATTTCATTTCGAGAGGTAAAATATTTTTGGGGAAAGCATGCAGCTGCTGCTGCAGATGTAGTTTGAAACACAGTGAATACACACAATTGGCAAATCAGAGAAGGCATTTCTGTCATTACACTCCAAAGTACCATGAGCTTACAGACTTCATTTATCTGTCATCTTAGCACCATGAAATTTCTTTGTCAAGTATTTCTGACCCCTCTGAGGTCTTTGATAGCACAAGTTTCTAACTTATACTTTTCCCTTTGGTAGTCTTTGATACAGATATAAACAAATATTCTATTATTCTAAAAGAATAAGAGTACTATTTAACTGGGTTTGTATATACTGCAATGATGATGCAGAAGGGAACACACACTACAGGCACAACTGTCTACCCAGATTCATTTACCAGATCATCCTTCCATTTTGGATAATGCTGCATGTTTGCTCATGTTCTGATCTGGAATAATAAAAAAAGGGAAATGGAGTTTAAAAGCAGCAGAGGTAGGGAGATTTTTTGCTGAGGGATGGCGTTCAGTCTGGGCATACTAATAGACATTTTTAGGCCTGTACTGAGCATTGCTGATACCTTCCCAAGCACTTTGGTTTAGTTCACCTATCAGTAATCTTGCGTGCTCTGTCATCTCAGATCTGAAAATAACTGTGGATTTTTTTGTAAAATAAAAATTTCAACAATAAATATAAAACTAATGAGACTAATAAAGCTGTGTCATACAGATTTTTCCATCTAGGAAAAATATCTTACTGTTTACCAGAACTTCAGGGAAGTATCCATTCTTCAAGCTATAATTATCTCTTCTTGCTTCTTTTTGCACAAAGTCTAAGCATCCTGAATATGCTACGTATATTTCCATTGACTTAGACTTTAAGTTCCTGGGTACAACTTCTTTCTTTCAAGCACTTACGATTTTTTTTTTTTAAATTTTTTCCTTCTGTGAGGCTTCTACTGTTGGTAACTTTCCTGTTATCACTTGGTTTTAACATGACTTTTTTTTTTTACGACTTGAGAGTTTCTAAATAAAGATTTTGAAGCTAGATGTCCATGGAGGAATTTACCGATAATTTCACAGAACTTTCAGGACTTGGGATTCTCAGCCCTGTGGGAACTGAGGTCCTTAATTTATCATCCAGTTCTGTGTCCACAAGGTCACAGTGACAGCATTTTTAGTACATTTGCAGTGCTCTTTCACAAGACCTTCACTCTGCCGTAAATATCTCATCAATAAGTTGTGCAAGACTTTTTTTTTACACACTGAAGAAAGCTCTCTTTTCCAACAAGGCACATATGAGACTTTTTTTTTTTTTTCTAGGAAGAGATGACATTTTTTCTAGGAAGAGATTACATGGTCAGATACGTTTCTTAAATGTGGCTTTCAGAAAGTAATTGAATGTCATCTCAACCCTGTTCCTTCTCTCTTATTCAGGCAGTTTGTGGAAGAAAGTGGGTTATCTCACTAAGACCTTTCCACTTCATTTGATTTATCACTTCACATTAGGAATGCACGGTAGATTTTTTTTCTCCGTTTTTATGACTGGAACTTCAAGACAGGCAGTACACCTATGAGCTGTATCCTGAATAAAATGTTTACTGCAGCTCATAAAATACGAAACAAAGGTCAGGATAAATGAGTTCCATGAAATCTGATTTCGTTGGCTTAAAAAGAAACTTATTGCTAAAGTACAACTAGTAATCTAAAATCATGTATCTTTATTTATTTATTTATTTTGCAACTGGCAGCTTTATACTTGGAATTTTTTTTTTTTTTTTCACATTTTCCACTGGTGCCGTCCACAGAAAGTGATAAAAGCAATTGGGGAATATTTAAGTACAACTGCTAATGCTGAGACCCTGCTTTTCAGTTGCCTCCTACCAAATTTGGGATTAAATACCTGTGGGACAAATTTATGGTACAGATGTGTCTTGGTGCTGTTATCCTGTTATCTCAGACTGACTGTGCTACAGACTCTCCAAGTGCCAGAACATATATGATGACAATAGCTATGTTTTCATCAGGTTAGCTTCTTTCATTTGTAAGAGGAAAAAGGTAGATTTTATTATACTAGTGTCTGAGGTACTTTTCTGGAATAACAGTGATTTGGCAGTATAATATAGTAGGCTTTATATAAGGGGAATCTTGCTCTGTCAGACAGAGGTGTTTTCTCTGTAATGTGTTTGCAGATGTTAACATTAGTACTGACATTCTGCAATTTATTTTGCTTCACTTTGCAATCTTCTTCTTTGAATACCCTGTGAGAACTGAGATACCTTTTGAGATCAAAAGTGCTTTCCTAATGTTTGTGGAACAACACAGTCTTTCACCAAAAACAAAATTAAAAGTTGAAGTGCTGCTATTTGGGATGGGCACGCAAGGGACACAGAAGGTAGACAGAAGATCCAGGCCCCCTTGTGCTGCTGAGGCAGGGCACTGCATGGAGGCAGACCGGGACTCTTACCAGGAAACCCACTAATTAAACATTTGCATTTGCCAGCTAAACATTCATATTCATAAATGCCAGCTGACAGGCCATATTTGGCACTTGTTGTTTCTTCCCTGGGGCAACTTATCAGGTACAAAGGAGAATATATGCTGATATCCAGAATTCAGTCTGAAGATGCACTTCACTGGAGACTGAGAAGTGCATAGCTCAGTTATCTGACCCGCATACTTATCAGTATCGAAGCCATAATGATGAAAGCAGTATTGAAGCCAATTATTGATGAAATTGCAGCCAAGGAGGGCAATGAGGAGAGTGGGCAGGAAATTGGCTGAGTCATTAGAAGAAACATATATGCAGTTGTTATCAGTCTCAAAAAGATCATAGAATCATAGAATCATGAAGGTTGGAAAAGGCCTCCAAGATCATCTAGTCCAACCATTCACCTACCACCAATATTTCCTAACTAAACCATGTCCTTTAGTACAGTGTGTAAACATTTATTGAGCGCCTCCTGGGACAATGACTCAACCATCTCCCTGGGCAGTTGTTTCTAGCACCTGGCTACTCTTGCAGAGAAGAAATTTTTCCTCATATCCAACCTGAATCTCCCCTGGCACAACTTGAGTCCAGCTGGTTATGTGGGAGAAGAGGCGGACACCTACCTTGCCACAACATGTTTTCAGGGAGTTGTAGAGAGTTATAAGGTCTCCCCTGAGCGTCCTCCAGACTAAACAATCCCGGTTTCTTCAGCTGTTCCCCATAAGGGTTGTGCTCCAGATCCCTCACCGGCTTCATTGCCCTTCTCTGGGCACGCTCCAGGGCCTTGATGTCTTTCTTGTAATGAGGGGCCCCAAAATGAACACAGTATGTAATGTGCAACCTCATCAGAGCAAAGTACAGAGGGATCATCACCTCCCTGCTCCTGCTGGCAACTCTATTTCTGATACAAGCCAAGATGCCATTGGCCTTGGTCACCTGGGCACACTGCTGGCTCATGTTCAGCCAGCTGCCAGCTATCACTCCCAGATGCTTTTCCTCTGCACAGTCTTCCAGCCACTCTGTCCCAAGCCTATCATGTTGCCTGGGGTTGTTGTGGCAAAAGTGTAGGACCTGGCACTTGGTCTTGTTGATCTTCAGCCCATTGGCTTCAGCCCATTGATCCTGGCTGTCCAGATTTCTCTGTAGGATCCTTGTACACTCAGGCAGATCAACACTTCCTCCCAACTTGTGTCGCCTGCAAACTTACTGAGGATGGACTCAATCCTCTCATCCAGATAATCAGTAAGGATATTGAACAGGATGGGCCCCAATACTGACCTCTGTGGAGCACTGCTCACGATTGGATGCCAGTAGGATACAACTCCATTCAGCACCAGTCACTGGGCCTGGCCCTCCAACCTGTTCCTGTAGCCAGCAGAGAGTGTGCCTGTCCAAGCCATGGGACTTGAAGAGTGCTGGGGAAGACAGTGTCAAAGGTTTTGTTGAAGATGGACAACATCAGCAACTTTCCCTATCCATCAGACGGGTCACTCGATCATCGAAAGAGATGAAGTTGGTTTAGCAGGACTTGCTTTTCATGAACCCGTACTGGCTGGGCCTGAGCCCATTGCTGTCCCCCACATGCTAAGTGGTCTAATTCAAGATTATCTGTGTGATGGCCCCAAAGCAGTTAGCAGTTGTTCAACTGATAATAAAGATGACAACCACATATATAAACAGGGATAGGAGTAAGTAGGGAAAAGTTTCAATTATCATACTATGAATATCTCTGTAAAGAAACTTAAAATGTCTCAGGTCAAATGAAACCTCTGTATTCAGGATTGCACCAGAAGCTTTGTATTGATGCTATATGGAAGTTTCCTAAGATGGCTCTCCTGTACATCCTTACTGAAAATAGAAACATGGGAAGGCAAAGATGTGGCTCTGGCATCTGCCTCCTTGCATGGACCGTGGCCTGCAGAGGAGTTTGCTTCCCTTGTGTGTGGTAGCTGGAGCATTTTTTCCCCATCTTCTTTTATTATTTTCCCACAGTGGTGCAGTAGTTGGGAGTAGGAGGTCTTAATGGGATCCAGTCTGGTCCCCCTCCCACAGTACAGAGATCTCAAGTCTGCCATTTAATCCAGACATTTAATATATCTGCTTTCATTTATATTAGTATGAAGGATCTCTACTTGAACTTGTGAGTGGCCTTGCAGCCTTTAGCAGAAATACAGTGAAATTAAATACCAGCCATATTGCGTGAGAATGTTATAGCTTATGGCTTGGAAACTTTTATGGAAAATCAACTACTTACTGATTTACTTTACCATTCCCTCTATGAAGACAGAGCCAGCCCACACTCAAGTCTACCACTGATTTCCAATTTTCTCTGACAGCCTCAGTGCTGCACTTAAATGTCCAGGAATTAGTGAGCGTTTTATGCCTGACTGGTGGAGCAGTCTTAATGTGTGAGTCGTCCTCCAGCTTGCAGGTGTTTGGTGGTGGTGGTGGTGTGTGCTCTGGGAACAAAAGCAAGCAAGGGCTGTGCATGTCTCTACGCCCCACCTTTTCTCATGTTCGTATTTGGGCAGAAACATGGTGGAAGGCTTTCCACGCTTCAGGCTCCCATCACCCCTTTTTGCAAAGATTGTGCTTGTTTCAACTCTAAAATTAGTCATGCTTGTAAGTCTTGTGCCAGGTCAGTGGGCTGGTGACTTTGGAGAGGTTATAGTCACAAACGATGGCTTTTGTTAAATGAGACTAAGGGTCTGCTGGCTTATTGTAAGCTCAAAGCTGCTGAGAAGGGATATGCAGAGGGCACTTGGCTGTGTTTCTTTGCCTCGGGGCAACTTCTGGTCTGGTGCCACTGTCTGGACACTGTCCCTCCCCTAAAATTTCAAATGAATTCTCACAGTGTGAACAGTAGACTTTGTATGATATGTTGCTTGCTTTTGTCTCCCTTTTACCTGCTGTGGTATTTTGGGAAAAAAGATGCAACTTAGTACTCTCACATCTGTAATGCTTTTTGGGAGCTTTTATGATGCTACACTCTTTCCTTCCTTTCAGCTCTGGACATCAAGCTCCACTCCTGTATCTAACTAACTATTTCGTCCATTCACTACAGAGTGTAAAATGCCTCTCTTCTCTTTTGAGCTCAGAAGTGTTCTGAATTACATCACATTAACAAGGAATCAGAGTGTGTAGGTAGAAAACAGGAGAAGCCAGTGTATTTCATGGTGATGCAAGGATGACAAAAGGGCCGTTTGGGTTTTTGGTCACACCCTGCATATGGAAGGAGTTATCTGGAAGTTCACAGGAGCTGGCACAGAAATAATCCTGTGGGCCATATTTCTAGAAACCATGGTACGATTAAAATATACATTTATCTAAGTCACTAAAGTTCTAAGAACGAATCAGGTGCAAAATTCATCTTTGATGTGCAGCCTATTTGCAAATAGTGTCTGTTTCTGAGTACATCAGTAATTACTGTGAGTCAGTGTGTGTTCAATGTGCAATGCAAATTACTAACCCAGATTAAATTTTGAAGTGTCTAAGACTGCAGATTTTAATGTTGTTGGTTTTCATCTGCATCTCCAAAAAGGCCAACCCTTATTTTTAAAAGTATATTAATATGTATATATACTTATCTGGGATGTTCAGCAAGCACTGCTGTTTGTATTATTGAAATGAAAAACTGTGATAAAACTTTACAGTTGATTCTGACTCTGGGGTCATGACACGATTAATCCACACATAAATGCACTCTTACTCGTTGGGGAAATGGACAGGAACTGTATATTTGCTAGTGCTTATCACCCACTGGAGAACATCAACATCCTTTCTTAACAAATTTTTATTTTTCTGAAAATGATGTGCGCCATCTTCATCAGGGTTTCTTTTGGCTCAGCAGCGCTGCTTCAGGAGTATTTTCTTGTTTCATGAGCACTTTCTCATTTTTGTGCTGTATGTTTTCAGTTCTCAGTGTCCCTGATATTATTCTTATTTTGGGGATCTGCTAAATAAGTACCAGAGTACCAGCAACTAGATTACATTTTCAATGTAAGAGCTGGGAGTTCAGATGCATGTTTCTAGGAAGAAGGTGGTAGTGTTCTCTGAAGTGCTAACGGATGTACCTTCTCATGGTCACTGTGACCGCTGTATTTTGCTTGATTCAAGGAACAGGCAAACTTCATTAAATTTGAAGCTCTTCAAATAATGTACATTTTTCAAATTTGTCTTTTAAAACAGGCTTTTAAAGAAATGATGCTGTTCATTCAGCCGCAAGCAAACTCTAGAAACTTCTGAGAAAGAAACCTGAATGTAGTGAACATAGCCTTTAAAAGTCAGGGTTGCTGGGGCAGACTTAGTTCAGGCTCCCTGAGGTTGTGCATTACACTACAGGCTTTAATTACTTGTTGCATGCGTTTCTTCTCAGAATCTTGCGTTCCTTGACGCTGACATTTGTGAACTTTTCAGCATCTGACTTGCATTGTTAACTTTTATCTAGTATCTGGCTTTTCTTTTGGTGTGGGGGAAGCTGGAAATGTGGGGATGTAATTTCCTGAAATTTTTAAAACTTAATGGAAGTCACCTTTTAAGCTGAAGAAGTCATCCTGTTGAGCTCTGCTGACCACCTTTCATGTCAGTCCTACAGAGTGGTAAGGAGTTATAACACTCTTCTCGCCTATTTGAGCTAAGAGAGTAACTGATAGGTGTAGCAGCTCAGGTGACTTAAGTTTCCTAAAATGCTAAACAGTAAAACAAGAAATGTGTAAATTAGCCTGGGCCATAGATCTGCATGGTATACAGTATAAGGCTCTCTCCTTTCCTATGCTCTTCTAGCTGGAGAGGCTGAATACAAATGTGAAGATGCTCCAAGTGGAGTCCAAGTTCCAGGCTCATAATACTGGATAGTTTCAGTTCATTCTTTCAGCTAATGTAGCCTTTGTTCTCTGGGCAGCTATTTATCCGCTTTTCAGTTGGATGGAAATTGCATTCAGTCTTTTCCCAGTTCCCTGTCAGTGCTCCCCAAGGGATGCTGTCTTGTGCTTCCCCTATGAGGAGCTAAGCACTCCCCCTTTTCAGGAGCTGCTGAACCTCTCAGAGGAAGACACCATGCAGTAAATTACAAAGTATTTTTCTAATGAAAAGAATATGTTGGAGGAGAAAATAGTATTTAAACAAAGCCCTGGAGACAGCCTAAGAATCTCTTCTTAAAGAAGGACAGGCATATTAAAAGACTCAGAGGAACAATAAGAACATTTTTTTAAAATCAAAATTTCATGAAAGAAAGATCTTTGGGGTTGAGGGGATCGAATACAGATTTCAGTTCTAGCAGCTTTAATTAATACCATAAGGTTCTGTTGGGATCCTATTAAAAAAATCCAGGAATCCTTATGGAAATTATTATTTGACCTCTTGGTGCACCACAGAAAGAAAAAAGGACAGCCCTAGTGTCACAAATTGCTCCATGTGAGCAGATTCCTTTACTAATCACAAGCTCCATTGATTTTACTAATTAGGAGGGTAGCTTCCTAAAGAGAGAGACCTGGCAGTGTTGGGGAAGCTCAGTCTTGGCTGGGTCTCTTCTTTATAGTTTTACCTAGTTTAACTGGGGGTGATTTATGATACCAACATCACTAGTGTAGGTCCGGCTGTGCAGGCCAGCAGGCAGCTCTGAGGTAGGAGGAGGAGCTCTGCCCGGCCTGATGCCATGTAAGGTGTTGTGGTGCTGTGTCTGGTTAGTCCATCCGTCCACCTAACAACACATGTTGCACATGTAGTGGGGCCATGTTGGCTTTCTCATGTGTGTGTGGAAGTGAGGTGTGGGCCTGAACCAGGAGTCGAAGCCCAGAGGTCACCATGTGGCCAGAAGGACAGGCTTTGGGAATCACACTGGCTTCACCCGCAGTTCCAGGCCAGTGGAGTTCTGGAGCTGTGTGAGCATGGCCAACATCAGCAGTACTGCTCAGGGGCCTGGGCAACTGTCCTCTGCAGAGACTTGCAGTGTGAAGGCCTGCTACCGTGCATGAAGAGATGGAGTCAAATCTCTGTATTTACCTGCAGAAATTCTCCAGCACTTATAAATGAGTACCAGCCTACAACTGATCTAGGTCTAGCTCTTTTAATGTTGAAATTGTATAGATAAGAACTTCTCTATGAAGAGGGTATCCTCTTTGACCATTACAGCTTTAATAATGACTTCTATAGTTTTTTCTGAAAATGCTTAGGCAGCCATTGTCTTAGGAAAAGAGACCAAGAGCAAAAGACTTTCAGTGAAAGGCACTTCATTTTCTTCTCTTTCTTTCCATGAAAAAGTTCATTGTTTCACCTCCGCAGTTTGTTGCTGGCTGTGGAGAAAGGACTAAATTACTGCACACAGACAGCAGAGAAGAATGGTGTTGAACTGGGATGAGCAGGGGTTTTCATCACAATGAGAGCTAGACAGATAAGAAATCAATTGATTCATGTCGGAGAGTTGATCTTATAGATTAATATTCCAGTAGCGACTGTGTTATCTCTGATGCCTTTTGGAATTGCTTGTACTTTGATTTAATCTTGAATAAGAGCTTTCAAATAGATTAGGTAAACCCCCCAGGGGAACAGTTACTTGTCAGCTGTGATTATATTTAATTAGTGTGAGTGGGAAATTTGCCATTTTCCCCCTTAGTTGTAGCTCACTGATTTCTGTCAAGCCTTTTGAGGGGTTAAAAAACAACAACAACAAACTCTGTATTGAATTTTGATTTTCTGGCTTCAGAGATACATTGTGCTACCATATGATTGATATGAAGTTTTGTAGCAATTACTGTTAACACAGAAAGATATACTACACCAGAGAATGTAAAAAAATCTCTCTTCTACACTATCCAGAGAATAAATGCATTTTCCTTTTCCTATATTCAAAAATGGAAGCGAAGGAATGTGGCTAAACAAATCAAGGTGAATCAGTATTGTTTCTTGTAGCAGTTTTGATAGGACTTTCTATATTAGAATTTATACCAGTAGAACTATATTGATCTAATTATAGTGCAGTAGTTATGCTTGAATTAATTCCCGTGTGAGCAGTCTTAGGAAGGAGAGTATTCGTGCAAAGATTTATGCAGTTTTAACTCTCTGGAGATAATTATACCAGCGTTGGTTGACCTATAAAATTTTTCCCATAGATAAAATCCTTGGTACAAATGCCTAATTCAGTCACCTGTAGCCAGTACATTACAAGCCTTGGAGCTGTCTCCAATGAGGTGCTTGAGAGCAGCTCAGCTACCCACCCTTTGGTTCCACTTGTGTAACAGTTCTTCTGCAGAGCTTTAAACATTATCATCTCAGCATCAGCCTGGAAAGCTCTTCCTCAGTGAAGAATTAGAGGTGCTTCATGATGTTTAGTCAAATACTGTGTGTTTTTTCCTCCCTATATTTGGCATTCAATGAGCAAAAGCAAATTGAGAGGCATGTGTAGCTAATTTTGGTCTGGAGGAGAGGGGGATGTCTGTAGGCCAGGGACATTCACAGTGACATGACAAAATGTATTTGATGTATTTGATGTAAACTGGTTGAAAATGTGTGGGTGATGCTGCTGTAAGAAAAATAGTTACTATGACAATAGGCGCAAATAACCTGGTGGCTGATTTATGTGCAGTGTCATGATTAGTTTCAATTGGGTTTGTAAGCTCACACTTACATTTGACTTCCTATTCTAAAAATACATTTCTCAAATTTCACACAAACTGTTCTGTGACAGAATTTGGTCCTCACTAACTCTTAGTAAAATGCCTTCTGTTCATTTCAGTGTTATGTGATCAGATCTCCACAGCATGAACAAAGCAAGGAGAGATTAACTTTTTTGATTAATATTGATTATACCTGGTGGCTTCTGTATATGTTGTATTTATTTGGTAGTAATTCAAGCTGCACTAGTATAAAAGGGTTATAGAATCATACAATCCTAGAATGGTTTGAGTTGGAAGGGATTTTTAAGCTCCAACCCCCCTGCAGTAGGCAGGGACACCTCCCACTAGACCATATTGCTCAAAGCCCCATCCAGCCTGGCCTTGAATGCTTCCAGGGAGGGGGCATCCACAGCCTCTCTGGGCAACTTGTTCCACTGTCTCACCACTCTCACAGTAAAGAATTTCTTCCTAATATCTAGTTTAAACCTACCCTCTTCCAGTTTAAAGCCATTTCCCCTTGTCCCGTTGCTACATGCCCTTATAGAAAGTCCCTCCCCAGCTTTCCGGTAGGCCCCTGCAGGTTCTGGAGGGCTGCTATGAGGTCCCCTCAGAGCCTTGTCTTCTCCAGGTTGAAGAGCCCCATCTCTCTGAGACTGTCTTCATTGCAGAGGTGCTCCAGCCCTCTTACCAGCTTTGTGGCCCTCCTCTGAACCACTCCAACAGCTCCATGTCCTTCTTGTGTTCAGGGCCCCAGAACTGGATGCAGTACTCCAGGTGGGGTCTCACGAGAGCAGAGTAGTCATTGTTATTACATTATTATTATTATTATGACATATTATTATGTCATTATTATTATCTGGTTGTAGAAAATCTACATTCAGAGGACATTTAAGCTTTCTAGGAAGACTGCTGCTAAACACTACACAACATCTGCAAACAAATTTTTGGTAACCTATGTGAAAACACTGAGAAGAAGGAGAGAGGATTAGGCTCAGAGAACAATCTAAAAGCAGCAGGGCGAGGCAAAACCAAAGAATTACTGAAGAAGGAAAATTGCTGTAATCACAGAACTGGAAAGTAGTTACAGAAGCAGGTCTTGTGGATAAACAAACTAACGAAGTGTGCTTTCTTGTTGCCTTTTTTCTTCCTCTTCATCTTTGGTGTCTGACTGTTTATGCTGGATACAGCATGGGACGGCCTGAAATTCTATCAGCAACAAACTCTGAAAAGCCCATGTATGAGGAACAGCTGCTCATAACAATCTGTGACAAAGAAATTCCAGTAATAGTTGGGAAAAAGAAGGAAGGTGTTTTTTCTGTCACTGTATTGGTGGTTTTCTGTCTTTTTTTTCTGTCTTTTTTTTTTTTCCAAAGTGTGTATTTTTCTTCTTATGTGTTATGTGTGACTCCTGAAGGGAACTGGTACTACATCACTGCACACAAACTCGTAGTTGTATATATAATACACAGTATTTATGAGAAGCGTCTTGGTTATCCCACCTAGACTATAGGGTGGACAGCCTGTGTGGACAGCGTACCATTCTGAGTTGAGTGCACAACACAGGAGGCAAGTGTAGCTCAGATCATGTATTTATTGCAGAGCAAATGTCCTTGGGGTTTTACCTTCCAAATCCTGACTCTGTGATCTAGATCTTAGACAGTGCTGTGACTTCATTCTTTCCTCTATGTTTGGATTTGCCTCATGTGGAAAGCAGGGCACAGGATGCTGTGGACTGTACTTCATCCTGACCTGGCACTGCCACAGAGCTACGTGTTCACCCAGGCTCCTTTAAAGGCTCCAGGGCCTCATGCTAGCGCTCAGGAGCCCTGCTCCCTACTGTTACACATAGGTGCATTAATGAATTACAGGCAGAAGGTTCTACAGCAGCTAAGAAATACCCATTACTGAATATAAATGAAGATGTAATTTGTGTGTGCTTTAATTAAAATCACTTGTATGTTGACATTGCTCCACTAAATGAACCTTTCTTTTAACTATGAAAAGTGAGAATGAAGGCAGTGAGAATGTGGAAAAACAAAGTGAATCAATGTGAAGCTATATGGTGCAGTTCTTTAAAGGAAGTAGCTAATCAATGGTGCATACAGGTAGTCCTGAAGGACCTGGATGCTGCGAGAAGTTTAGCAAACTTAGGGACTGGTGAGATAGCTGCTACTCTGTGAAGAATCAAGGGTTAATGCTGTTAGGCAGTGAATTTTCATGTGGATTTTCCTTTGACAGGCATGAATTAGATCAGACATTGGGAAGAAATCTTTACTCAGAATGCGGTAAGGCAGTGTCATAGGCTGCCCAGAGAAGCTGTGGGTGCCCCATCTCCGGAGGCATTCAAGGCTGGGTTGGATGGGGCCCACGGCAGTCCCAGCTGGTGGGTGGCAGCCCTGCCCACGGCAGTGGGGTTGGAACTGGATTGTCCTTAAGGTCCCTTCCAACCCAAGCCATTCTACAATTCTATGGTTCGGCAATTCTACAGTGATTCTACAATTCTATGAATGATTTTGTCTCCTCCAAGGAACATACCTTGAAGTGTCTTTACTGTTCAGTTGGTGGTTGGTGGCAATTCTCCTGTAGGTGGTGGCATCTCTTAGTACTCTCAGACTGCCTGGAAAATTGATGGCTTTGTCTCTCTGCTGTGCTTCCTATGCTGGTGGGGACAATACTGCAGCCAATGCATCAAAATTGGATTCTGAGGTTGATACTGAACACCAGGGATCACTGTTTCCTAAAGCTGTGTTCTGCTGTTACTGTGCAACAGCTTTGGTGACAGACTGTTCCTGGTGTATACAAAAGTCTTTGTCAACTATGCTGAAAGAGAAAAGAGGAAGACATAGAAGATTAAAAGAAATAAAAAATTAAAAAACAAACAAACAAACAAAAAACCAGACTGTGATGTCCATACATCCAAATAATCAGTGAAGACTGCTAAGGGTGAGTCACTGGCAATATCTGTACTTAGGGGTTGTGCCAGCTTTCATCACAGCAACTCTGCTTGTGGGGCTGTCAGCACTGTGTTGGTTTGTGTTTGCAGGCAGCAACTCAGCATCATGAACTCCCAGGTACTCTGTGTACCTGAAGGAAGTCTCCTGTGTGTATGTCTGTATTGCTGAAGTACATGGGTGTCCGTTTTACACAGCCATGACTTACTCTGATTCTGCAGCACCAACTGCTTTTCCCTGACGGTGCCTCTTTATCACTCCCATAACAACAGTGCACTAAAGAAAGCTATTCTAAGCATTGTTCTTGCTTCTCCTCTTTCTTGGCCTTATTCTTGTTCTCCTTCCTTGAGCAGCTGCATATGAGACAGAGGAATGTGACTGGCCACTAAAACCACTGTCATAGACCTCGACTAGAACAGTGCTTTGTCTGCAGCCAGCTTGCAGGGATCAGCATCATATACAAATACACAAATACACGTGCCTTGTGTGTTGTGTGTCTCACTGACTATCAGGCTGAAACACAAGTTGCCTCTGTAGTAGTCATGGCTATTCACTGATGCTGGCTGTTCCAAAGAGTAAAATTATAAGATGGCAGGAGAGCTGAGGATTTTTCAATGTGATGCATGGTGGTGGTGAACTGCAGTCCTTGGTTGCTTCCTTGCCCACATCCATGCTCTACCAGAAGAATGCTACAGTGAATGGAGATCAGCAGGTTTATGAACAAGTGAAGCCATAAGAGGAAACCTTCCTTGTCTGAAAGCATTAACTTGCTGTAAAATGAAAGTCATTGGGATTCTTGCTTGCTTAGGTGGTACACCTAAACATCTTTACACAACCTAAAGACCGCAGACAAGCTCCAAATCTTTTTGTACATTGACTTCAGTTGATGTCACTGAAATATGAGCTCTATTTCTTCACTGGAAGTGCTTTAGACCACCTTTTAGAGAGGTGTTGACTTGATAGACGTGATCCAAAAGCCAGAATGACACTAGAACTAACATTCAACAGTCTGGGAGTACTCTTTCTTTTTTTGCACTGACACTCCAGCTGTAAGCTAGTAGTGAAGTCTAACAACGTTACCACAATGTTAGGGAAAAAACTACCTTGAATCATCTACCACTCACAGTCTAATTATGTCAAATAAAAGTTGTGCTGTCTTTCTTGTTCTGTCCCAATTTATGGCCTAACTGTGGACAGCCAAGATTTGTGTGCAGCCATAAAATGCCAAAGGCCAGAGTCACAAGGTTGTCAGGGCATGGAGGCCGGGCAGCAGAGCCTGCTGAGTGCCATCACGGGACTCACGGGCTGAGCCATTTCGCTCAGCACTAGTTCAGAAAGTTTGTTGGCAAATGGCTGGAAAATGAAAGAACATTTATTTCACTGCTTCATTGTTGCTGTGCAAATGTCAGTATTTTTTTCTTGCAATAGCTCCTTGAGGAAAATGATAATTAAAGGGCCTGAGAGAAAAACAAGGCTGCCATTCTGAATGCTGGTAGAGCCAATGCTGAGGTGCTGATGTGAGTTCAAACTAGGATTAAAAGCTCCATTCTTCTGCTTGCAGTTTTCCTGTCTTTCTTTCATTGTCCTCCCCACTTTTTAATGAAATCCAAAATTTAATAAGGAGAAGCCACATTGTTTGACTATTGCAGGATAGAATTACGTTTTGTCTTACAGCTCACTGCTACTTAGTCACTAGCTGTACATTACATTAGGCTGCAGTTTCAATCCTTTCCTAAACTGTATGAAAGACTACATGTGTGTGCGGATGTGTGTGTCTGTTAAACTGTTCGCAGTGAGAGAATGCCAAGCATATTGTCGTCATTACCAAAATGCAAATAAAAATATTAAAATGCAATGCAGTTAACTATGTTACATGTGTGTAGGGTATGTGTGCAGACCGTAATGGCAGAGCTTGGAGGACCAAACTCAATAACTTTTCTCTACAATGTCTCCACACAAAGCTATGTAGGCTGGGATATATGTTGTTGGCTTGTTATTAAATTTTGCACATTATGTAGACCGCATGTATCTTCCTTATGTGGCTCCTTGGGGAAATGAGAGCGCTTGTAACAATTAGAATCTTGCAGTAATGAGTTGCTCTGTTCAAGAAGGTAAGAGAAATACATCACCTAAAAATCAGGCATATCTGACATATTTAATGTCACCCCTAGTCCTGAAAGTATTTATTTATTTGACTCTGAACACATTTTCAAAGGTCAGGGCATTTTACTGTCCTTCCTTGAACTAAAACATGAACAAAAAAAAACCCGCGCCCAAACCAAACCAACAAGTACCCCACCCCCTATGTAAGTTTTCTTCTCCAAGGCTGCTGTACTCTGTTCTCAGGAATATGTCATTTTAAAAAAGTATTCTACGTAGAAAGAACTAGGAGCTGGGGCCTCCCCTGCCACATCAGTGCTGGCTGGCTCTGTACTAGTGTTGAGCTTTTCTTGCAGCTGACAGTGCAGTTCTTTTGTCAACCCTAGTAGTTGTCACAGTTGCTTGGGGAACTATTATTAAAACATAGGCATTGCTTAATACTTAAAATCATGAGAAATCTCTGTGGAGCTATAATATTACAGGCAGTTTGGCACAGGTGTCTTTTAAGTGACAGCAGAGCATCCCTCTTACATTCAGAACTGATTAGAAAACTTCCCTTCTTGCTCCACGACTCTTCCCAGCTTTTTAACTGGAGCACAGCATCTCTTCCTCCCTCTTGAGTAAAATTTATTTCAAGGAGGTGTGCACAACAGGCTTATGCATGTGCTGAATCTTCTAGGATGCAACTGGAAAACACCGATATTTAGAATATGATGGAGTTTACTCAGGGGCATACAATGTACATATATGCTGTACTTTGTTACAAATTAAAGGAATAAAATATGAAGATATTTGCTGTACTTCTGGGCTGACATTTACTGAGACTGAATGAAACAAAAATAAATGTGCAAGACTTTTTTTTCTGGCAAGACTTCTGTTTGAAAATGCACAGTGAAAGTATATCAAAATTCTGTAGAAATGAAGCCTGTTTTGAATGGAACTACTTTAAAAATGCAACAGAAAATACTTGAATTGTATACACATTTCCCACTTGCTATTTAGGCTAAAAATCTACTGTGTTTAAAAGGTTGAAATGAGTTTTTCATTCCAATTATTAGCTATGTCTACAATATGTCTTCTATGTAGTGCAGTATAGCAGCGGAAAAATTTACATTAATAAAAGATGATTTTAAGATATTTGCACTGTTCCAAGATTTCCCTTTTCTCCACAGGTGTTAGAATTTCCTTTCTGGGAAAAA
>JACDJE010000415.1:667901-704199 GCA_016647715.1 Pavo muticus
AAAAAAAAAAAAAAAAAAAAAAAAAAAAAAAATTGAAATTTTGAACTACTGACTCTATTGAAGTGTAAAAAGTGAAAACCCTTCATAAAACCTAATTTCTTGACACTGCTCAGTACTAGTGATGACTGCTGTATTGACAAACGTTTGGCAGTGATGATAGATTGCATATAATATTTCAAAGACCGTAGAAGAAACTGATTCAAGAAAATCACAATCAGGAGGAACAGAGCCCTACGAAGTATATTTTATGGAACAAGCAAGCACAAGGCTAGGTGAACTAAAATGACTCTTCTTTGAAGCAAAACAAGAGGTATTACTCATGCTGAGACTGCTGCCTGGCACTAGTGGGTGGGCTGTGATCTGACACTATCAGAAGATGAAGAGCTAACATTCTAAGGCTTTCCTCGAGGTTACCCTGTAATCTAGGAACTAGCTCCTGGAGTAATTAGGCTTGGTTTGTTTTTTCTTTTCTTACTTTCCTGTGTGTCAGGTAGGACAGTTACTGTTAAGATGGAGACATCTTAACATATCAGTTAAATCAAAGCTGAATCACCTCAGAGCAAATGATAACTGTCACAAATGTAATTTCTCTGGTACTGTCACCTTTGTGGTGGGAGAAATGGAGCGGAGGAAGGAAGGTAGTCAATACAAGCACACAACCTCTGAATTCCAGTCATGTCAGGCTTCTAGCATTCTAAGCAACTATCATGCTCTAAAATGAGGTATTAATACAGGACCTTCAAATTCAGTCTGAAGAGTAAGTAGAAATAATAATAGAATGTGCTTTATACAGAAAGGCTATGTTGGAAGCTGCTTACGATCTTGTAACCAGCATATACAAATGCCCAGTGATGAACATGACATGTTAGGAACTCATTAGAATTGCCCAGTCAGAGAAGTCTTTCAGTTTGTATTACAGTTAGCTGCTGTGTAGCATTTCATGAACAGACTGCATAAGAGGTAGCAACATGCAGGAAGGCCTGCTGTTCCTCATTAATGGTTCAGTTGTGCTTCCACTAGCATCTCTGTTCCTATACTTCAGTGTAATTCTGCCTTTCTTTCTAATAGCTGCTCTCCATTCACATCGGCAGCCAGAGTTTTCTGTTCAGAGCTGCTTTGAAAATTGTTGGTGATGCTTAAAACTGCCAGTTTTGCAAATATGGTTTTTTACTGTGGCACTTGACACAAGAATGATGTAGCAGGACTGAAAACAAGTGGAAAAAGAGACAAACATACTGAGAAGTTGCCAGGCATGCAGTGGAACCAATGCCATGAAATTAGGCAAAAGTTATACACTAGCAAACGTTTTCTAATTTGATATCCGTTACGTATGTTGAATGCCAAAGATATGGTGGGAGGCTGTGTGAAGATTTTATAAATGAACTTGAAAGCACTGCCAGATATATGACAGAGAATAAGTCTGTCCTGGAAGGAGAAGAACAGATGAGCTAATAGGTCTTTTCTATCTTTAACTTTTATGATTCATATTCCATCAGTCAGCACTCAGTATAGGGAGAGGAAACTCCCTGCCAGCCAGTTTGGTGCAGTTTTACAAATGGATTGTTTTCAGTAAATAGTTTCTATCTGCTAAGAACCACTTGCATGATGCTGTTAACTCATCACTGGCACTTTTCAGCATGCAGGGCCTAATTGATACCAGGGAGAAAACAACTCACCTTTTTAAGAACTTGTTCTCCCTCCTGAAGGATGGCGATGCACTTTGTAAGCCAACTGGCTGTACCAGCCCTGCTGTGTTGATTCCCATTAACTCAGAAATCACAGAACCTCTAAGCAGTTACAAAACTGTTTGGCTTCTTTGAACAGCCATAAAGTCTGTAAGAAATACCAAAGGTTCTCATACCAAATGCATGCACCAGGAATTACAGATTTATTGTAAAATGAGGGAGCGTTGATCTGCCTGAGGGGAGAAAGGCACTACAGAGGGACCTGGATAGACTGGATCGATGGGCCAAGGTTAACTGTATGAGTTTCAATAGGGCCAAGCGTCCGGTCCTGCATTTTGATCACAACAACCCCAGGCAACCCTACAGGCTTGGGAAGGAGTGGCTGGAAAGCTGCCTGATGGAAAGGGACCTTGGTGTACTGATGGACAGTCGGCTGAATATGAGCCAGCAGTGTGCCCAGGTGGCCAAGAAGGCCAGTGGCATCCTGGCTTGTATCAGGAATGGTGTGGTGAGCAGGACTAGAGAAGTAATCCTGCCCCTGTACTTGGCATTGGTGAGGCCTCGAGTACTGCATTCAGTTTTGGGCACCTCAGTACAGAAAGGACATGGAGGTGCTGGAGCAGGTCCAAAGAAGGGCAACAAGGCTTGTGAATGGCTTGGAGACTATGCCCTACAAGGAGAGACTGAAGGAACTAAGGCTGTTTAGTCTGGGGAAAAGGAGGCTGAGGGGAGATGTTATTGCTCTCTTCCAGTATCTGAAAGGTGCTTACAACGAGAGTGGGGTTGGCCTCTTCTCACTGGTGACAGGACGAGGGGAAATGACCTCAAGTTGCGCCAGGGTAAGTTTAGGTTCGATATCAGGAGACACTTCTTTACAGAAAGGGTTGTTAAGCACTGGAATAGGCTCCCCAGGGAGGTGATTGAGTCACCATCCCTGAATGTGTTTAAAAACCGTTTGGATGTGGTGCTCAGGGACATGATTTAGCGGAGGGTTGTTAAAGTTAGGGTAGTATGGTTAGGTGGTGGTTGGACTCGATCTTTAAGGTTTTTTCCAACCTGAGCAATTGTATGATTCTATGAGGCATGATTCTGGATACATGATTCTGTTACGTAGAGGCCAAACTTGGTACAGATGTAGGCACTTACGTGTTTGGAAATGCAGAATAAAAGTTGTAGTTTTGAGCATGGACTGCTCTACTTCAGTCCATGTATTTTAACACATACTGATGACAAGGAACAGCAATCTTCTGGATCACTGAAGCTGATCTGGGGATGAGGAAGAAAGGATTAAGTCATATGGTGTGAGAGTGTGCAGAGTTACTTGCCATTTGTACAGAAGGCACCTACAGTTCAAAGAAGAGAAGCCATTGCCACCCCATGTAAACCTACAAGATACCTTGTGGGTCTGCAAGTCCAACCACAGCTCCTTAACCACCTGTTAGGAAAGCCCCTAAGGCTTAGTGTGGGATGTGATGCAATAAGTACTGTGGAGCATAGCTCAGGTCATGTCTCCTCGGGTGGATACACTAAATCTTTGGCTTGACATCAACAGCACACTTCTTAATCTGTTAACACGAGATACCAGATAGACGGGTAGTGTTGCATCGTTTGAGACAAAAGAAGACAAGGATAAGTGTGGTATAGTAATAATTTAGTATCTCCCATGCGATGCCTCTCCTTCACTTCCAGAAATTCTGGTCTGCTGATATTAAGAAAATGTGTATGCTTGAACAGTGTTTTCTTTGTAGTTCCAGGGTTTCTCTGCTGCTCATACAATCCTGCTATGACGTGGTGTTTGAGTAGATAAAGAGCAGGTAAGGAAGTAAAAGAAGCCATCTGGGTCACTAAGGTGGAGATGACTCCTGTCCTATCCTTCCATCAAGCCACCAGCTTTTCTGGTTGTGAATGAAATTAGTTTAATGAGTCTTCTGTAAGCCCTAATGTCCATAGATTACCTCTTCTATTCATTTCACAACAGATACGAGTGTCAAATTTCATGGGTTTTCAATGCTTACTGACTCCAGGCCTGGATAGTAGATATTACCTTCTAGGCATTTACAATTAGTATCTCCAACAGATTCATCTAGAAAAGGGAATGATGAGAAATAATCAGGCAAAGAAACTACTATAACAAAACATCAATAAATATTTAGCTAAGATCTGTGCTAAAAAAATAAACATGATATCTCCCTTATTTTTTCAAGGAAGTATTTATTTTTCCTCTCTTTCTATTTTCCTTTGTGGATCTATGGGTGTCCATCCACATATTACAGACTTGGAAATAATTTACCCCATAAGCAGAGTGGAAGGCTACATCTTAAAACTCAGGTCATCTTGTGGAACACTGAAGGCATATTGAGGCTTATTATTTATTAATAATTTACTTCTGCCTTGATATTTTAACACAAGTCCTCCAAAACATTTTAGAACATAGATCATTGTCGGAAATGAGTGCTGTTGATGTTAATGGGATAACTTGCGAGAATAAAGTAGGCTCATGATACTGCTTACGGACTGTTCACTAGGGCACAGTTTTTGCGGATGTGCCGACTTAAGTCCTGCTCTGAGGAAGATCTGGTTAGAATGCTGCAAAAGCCAATGTAATCTTGATAAAACTACAGTTATATCCTTTTGAGGTTTGGACAGAGTTTTTTTTGGTTTTGTTTTAATTTTTACTGGCCTTTAGTTGTCCCTAAAGCAATAGAGTACATTAGGTAAGCAAACATTTTTGGCAGCATTTTGCCTGTATTGAAAAGCATTATGAAATTTACAAGAAAACCTCTTCAGTCATATCTTCCCACTTCTGTGATTTGAACACTTCTTTTGCAATTCATCCACAACAAAACTGGGATTTATGAGGTCATTTTCAGCCGCTGTAAGTAGTCCTTAAGTCCTAAATATTTTGGAAGTCTGCTGAAATCCAGAGCTTTTCTGCTAAATGTAAAAGCAAGGTTGCACCCTTTAAAACACCCTTATGAACCATCAACAGATCTCGCCCTTTGATAGAAATTAGTTGCCGTCTTCAATTAGCAATAGTAGCAGTTCTCCTATTTAAAAAGATTTAGTAAAAGTGATGATCTAGACTGCAGTGTAAAGCTGTCCAGCTGTGAACACTAAGCAGTCCTAATCCATACTTCATGCTTAGGAGAAATACTAGGTAAAATAGGCCCAAACAGAGAAACTAAATAGCAAGAAAATACTGAGATAAAATTTAAAAATGCCTTTATCTAAGTCTTCAGTTAACCTTCATCTCTGCAGATAGGCAGGAAAATGACTCCTGCTTCTGCTACTATAAACTGTTTAGGGAAATGCCTGAGAATAGCTTTGTTAAAAAAAAAAAAAAAGTATTTTATTGAAACTCAAAACTGTTTCAGAAAACCATGTGAATCACAGGTGAAATCTCATCAAGATCCATTGCAAAAATATCTGATAAATTTCAAGCTAACAAGAGAGGCTGCTGATAAACTTGTGCAGTTGGCGCTGGGGCCAAGGACTCCAAGGTGCTGGAATACCTTCCCCTGGGATGCTGTTCCAGAATAGGGACATCTCAGTTTCTAGCCTTAGCTTGCCTCAGCAAGAAGAAGGAAAGTACTTTTCCTGAAGCCTAACTAATTTGTAGGAGCTCTCTGCTGAAGAAGTAGAAGAATAGCATTTCTGGCCAATGCCTCAAATTCTTTATCTGCAGGTATAACTTTGAGGGTCTAAAAATTTTAAGGCTGCTAATTCACCCTTAGCTACCAGTCTTTGTAAGAATCCAACATTTTTTTACTCACATATGGTTGTTAGGAAGAAAAAGAAAACATCTGTTAGGATCCATAGGGTCATGGCCTTGGCTTTGTGTAGAATTATTCTATACAAAATTTTTCAATAGTTTTGAAATAGAAGTGTGGGTGTTTTCCCTGCCACAGGAAATAGGAACAAACATTCTACTAATCTGATTCTGTGATGTTTCTCTGTACTGTTAGTGGAAGTGAAAAGTATTCTTAAAATTGTGAGCGCTGTCATATGTCTCTGGTTGTAGCATAAGACTAACCGATGTGAGGCAAGAGGTGTAGTTCTTTCCTTCTACCCTTCCAAGGGCAGTATGTAGCTAAGAGTTGCCAGCACTTCAGTTCAGTGAGTGCAGAAGATGATGATACATAAAGAGCAACATCCAGATGACAGTGCTTGACTTTTTTGGGATAAAAAAATGGAAAATACTAATGGATGTGGTGTTGTGGGTCAGAGTGCTATCAAATCCTCTTATTCTGTGAACTTCACACAAAAAGCATTGGAGAGAAACTCAGAACTCCTGTGGTGATGCTGGGCTCATACTAGCCACATCATGCAAACAGTTTTCCAGCTTATGCTGCGGTTTCTTAAGAAGTTGCAGTTACTGTAATACAGGGGAACAGAAAATGACTAAAAAATAAATAAATCAGAATTCATTCACTGACCCGCAATATTTGAGTCACCAGTGCGCTGTGTGACAATGTTTTCCTCTTAATCCATTAGGGCATGCTGACTAAATCGATACGCACATTTAACAGCAAGTACTTTCAGATTGTCTGCAAGCAGAGATGAGTAATCACTTTTGCATATATGACACATTCATAATACTTCATAAAGAGTAATATCCCCTTCCAACGCACACACAGTATGTCATGTTAACTTAGTTAATCAGCAGTCAAAACCTGTTTGTGCCTTGTCATATTCCTTCTGGAGCAGCCCATTGAATTAGCCTGCTTTGTGCAAATTAACCTGATATTTTTCTAATACTGATACCATCCCTTGAAGTAGCAATAACAAAGTTCTGGTCTTGTGATGAATGTTAATTTCTAATTGATGTTGTTGAAGAGCCTGTTCACTGTCCGAAACAGCATCTTTTTTTTTCAGTGATGGCTTCTTTTGCTATGCTGGAACTCCTGTGGGTTGCTGTCCAGAAATGCTCAAATGAGATTTCATGACAAAACAGTAATTCAAACAGAAAAATGTCATTTCATAATTTCTTATGGAAAAAAGTCAGACACTGATACTTTTATTTGGAGAAAATGCCATTGTAAATGAATACTTCGAGAATTTTTCAGCAGGAAATGTGGATCAGCTGTAAAAATATCAGATTTTGTGTTCACCTCTTTCTCTTCCAATAGGAAATGGGTATTAGTGAGCGTTTACTTCTTTATACTGATACATGTAAGTACAAGAGTCAAGGAAAGAAATCACTACCAGAGTGATAAGAGAGTTTGTGTGAAAAAGAGGTTTTGCATTGACGCTGCTGTGCACTGAACTCAGAGTATTGTCACTTCAGCAGGCAGTCATGTACAACCTTCACCCCTTCCCATTAAAATTATGTCTTCTGGGTCATGTTTTTTCCAGCATGAATAAATATGCATCCTCTGCAGCAGAGGAACATATCTTGAGATGTTTTGGTCTAAGGAAGCAGAGATGTGTCCTAGGTAGCTGGAATGAAATTCATTCAGCTTTTAACTTGAATTCCTTCTTAGTTCAGTTGTGAAGTGAGGCAGAAACAGCAGACTGGTTCTAAGTAACCTGTGCTACAGCAGAAGACAAAACTTATAACAGGAGTTTTGAATAATTTGACGTATCAATTAGAGTTCACCCCTAGTACCAGGATGTAAGAGACTTATTAATGCTATGAAATACTTCTCTGCTAGTGCCCAGTTCTAATGTTTATCTCCTTACTGTTCATAATAGAGACAAGTTAAAAGAAAGATTGTATCTGCAGAAGAATGAATTGCAGTGATGAGATGTTTGAAGCCCCACCACACAGAAGTATACTGGTAAAAATACTGGTAAAATTAGATAGTATGCTTTTAAAAACTGTTTAAAGCATTCCTTCTAAGAAGTTTTGGAATGCGATTTTTCACATATACACAAGGAAGAACTTATTTGCATCAGTGAAGAAAATAGTGATGAGGCGATACAGCAATATGAGGAAAGAAGGAAAATAAGAGTGCCACCTGTGTGTTTCCCTGAAGTGAAGGGACAGGTCACTTTGCTTGGCCATTGCTACACCAGCCCTTGTGGAAAATTGCAGGAGAGCATGTGGTAACTGGAGGATAAGTGCTGTCACTTATATCTTCCTCCACCACCAAAACATTTGACCAGGAAAAACCGGTACAGTGTTCTCAGGGTTCAAACAAACAGAGAAGTTTCAACTTATGCACTATATATTAGTCAGCTGTCTTCAGGGAAGTTATTTATAGCTAGATCTGTCTACCTCTTGGCCTCTCTAGGTTTCTGCCCCCATCTCCCAAATTCTTGATGTATTTCCAAGGTATGACTAATCCAGTTCTGTAAAAGCTTCGTGCTTCACACCCAGGTTCTTTCACTTTGATGATTTGTTTCATCATGTTCCTGTTTACTGATGTTTCAGTCAACAAGAGTTGTTTGCTGCCTGAGGGGAATGCAGGAGTAACAATGGCTTAAATTATTCCTAATCAAGTTCTAACTTCTACCTGATGGGAAAGACGAGAGATTTATTATTTTTAATTTAATCCTTGCGAGACACCAGATGCTTTGGTGTTGGGCATCAAGATAAGAACTCAACTACATAAGCAGTGAACAAGATTAAAGAATGGTGGTGGTAAGGTTTAAAATGAAAGAAAGTACATTTATTTTTGCCAGCGAGTACAAAAAGTGGTCAGAAGAGTTACAAACACTTTCTGTTGTTTCAGCAAGACTTGTCTAGGACAGTGTGTATCAAGAAATCTATCTCTGCTTCATTTCTTTGAGACTCTGACTTCAGAATGTATGTGAAATAATGTTATTTAATCAATTGCAGTGCTGGTTGAAATCCTGTCAGGCAAATTGGGCAGCAGAAAGCACAGGAAAGCTGTCATAAGGAGACACGAACAGGAGGCCGCATATGCTGGAGAGTGGTCATTTGTCTCATCTGCTCCCAACAGAAAGATCATGTTGGGATCTGGCAGGGGTAATCGGCTGGCAAG
This sequence comes from Pavo muticus, assembly GCA_016647715.1. Lineage (NCBI taxonomy): Eukaryota > Metazoa > Chordata > Aves > Galliformes > Phasianidae > Pavo > Pavo muticus. Next base: position 676,537 of record JACDJE010000415.1, read on the forward strand.
AGACAGATGAGGAAGTGAAGAATAGCCCCAAAACCTTCTGTAATCCTTGGAGAAGTTCCTGTGGTTATGGAGTGATGGGTATAACTCTGAGCATGATCCAAGTTAGAGTTCAGGGACTGGAAAGGTCACTGGGATACATCTTCTCCTCTCCTGTACTGGTTAAAGTGAGAATCATTCCCCAGTGCATCAGTATTTCTATTCTTTATGTATCCTGCCACCCCAAAAGTCTTTGGACCTTGCTGAGCTTTTTATAAAGACATTGCGTGGCTGTCCAGATTAACATGATCAAGACATTGTGCTGACAGTGTGGTCAGACCAGAAATCTCTGGAAAAAATGCAGTAGATCAGTAGTGTTTTGATAGTTATTTAACCAGTTGAAAAAGCAGGTGGGCACTCTAACTGGATNACTACATCACTGCACACAAACTCGTAGTTGTATATATAATACACAGTATTTATGAGAAGCGTCTTGGTTATCCCACCTAGACTATAGGGTGGACAGCCTGTGTGGACAGCGTACCATTCTGAGTTGAGTGCACAACACAGGAGGCAAGTGTAGCTCAGATCATGTATTTATTGCAGAGCAAATGTCCTTGGGGTTTTACCTTCCAAATCCTGACTCTGTGATCTAGATCTTAGACAGTGCTGTGACTTCATTCTTTCCTCTATGTTTGGATTTGCCTCATGTGGAAAGCAGGGCACAGGATGCTGTGGACTGTACTTCATCCTGACCTGGCACTGCCACAGAGCTACGTGTTCACCCAGGCTCCTTTAAAGGCTCCAGGGCCTCATGCTAGCGCTCAGGAGCCCTGCTCCCTACTGTTACACATAGGTGCATTAATGAATTACAGGCAGAAGGTTCTACAGCAGCTAAGAAATACCCATTACTGAATATAAATGAAGATGTAATTTGTGTGTGCTTTAATTAAAATCACTTGTATGTTGACATTGCTCCACTAAATGAACCTTTCTTTTAACTATGAAAAGTGAGAATGAAGGCAGTGAGAATGTGGAAAAACAAAGTGAATCAATGTGAAGCTATATGGTGCAGTTCTTTAAAGGAAGTAGCTAATCAATGGTGCATACAGGTAGTCCTGAAGGACCTGGATGCTGCGAGAAGTTTAGCAAACTTAGGGACTGGTGAGATAGCTGCTACTCTGTGAAGAATCAAGGGTTAATGCTGTTAGGCAGTGAATTTTCATGTGGATTTTCCTTTGACAGGCATGAATTAGATCAGACATTGGGAAGAAATCTTTACTCAGAATGCGGTAAGGCAGTGTCATAGGCTGCCCAGAGAAGCTGTGGGTGCCCCATCTCCGGAGGCATTCAAGGCTGGGTTGGATGGGGCCCACGGCAGTCCCAGCTGGTGGGTGGCAGCCCTGCCCACGGCAGTGGGGTTGGAACTGGATTGTCCTTAAGGTCCCTTCCAACCCAAGCCATTCTACAATTCTATGGTTCGGCAATTCTACAGTGATTCTACAATTCTATGAATGATTTTGTCTCCTCCAAGGAACATACCTTGAAGTGTCTTTACTGTTCAGTTGGTGGTTGGTGGCAATTCTCCTGTAGGTGGTGGCATCTCTTAGTACTCTCAGACTGCCTGGAAAATTGATGGCTTTGTCTCTCTGCTGTGCTTCCTATGCTGGTGGGGACAATACTGCAGCCAATGCATCAAAATTGGATTCTGAGGTTGATACTGAACACCAGGGATCACTGTTTCCTAAAGCTGTGTTCTGCTGTTACTGTGCAACAGCTTTGGTGACAGACTGTTCCTGGTGTATACAAAAGTCTTTGTCAACTATGCTGAAAGAGAAAAGAGGAAGACATAGAAGATTAAAAGAAATAAAAAATTAAAAAACAAACAAACAAACAAAAAACCAGACTGTGATGTCCATACATCCAAATAATCAGTGAAGACTGCTAAGGGTGAGTCACTGGCAATATCTGTACTTAGGGGTTGTGCCAGCTTTCATCACAGCAACTCTGCTTGTGGGGCTGTCAGCACTGTGTTGGTTTGTGTTTGCAGGCAGCAACTCAGCATCATGAACTCCCAGGTACTCTGTGTACCTGAAGGAAGTCTCCTGTGTGTATGTCTGTATTGCTGAAGTACATGGGTGTCCGTTTTACACAGCCATGACTTACTCTGATTCTGCAGCACCAACTGCTTTTCCCTGACGGTGCCTCTTTATCACTCCCATAACAACAGTGCACTAAAGAAAGCTATTCTAAGCATTGTTCTTGCTTCTCCTCTTTCTTGGCCTTATTCTTGTTCTCCTTCCTTGAGCAGCTGCATATGAGACAGAGGAATGTGACTGGCCACTAAAACCACTGTCATAGACCTCGACTAGAACAGTGCTTTGTCTGCAGCCAGCTTGCAGGGATCAGCATCATATACAAATACACAAATACACGTGCCTTGTGTGTTGTGTGTCTCACTGACTATCAGGCTGAAACACAAGTTGCCTCTGTAGTAGTCATGGCTATTCACTGATGCTGGCTGTTCCAAAGAGTAAAATTATAAGATGGCAGGAGAGCTGAGGATTTTTCAATGTGATGCATGGTGGTGGTGAACTGCAGTCCTTGGTTGCTTCCTTGCCCACATCCATGCTCTACCAGAAGAATGCTACAGTGAATGGAGATCAGCAGGTTTATGAACAAGTGAAGCCATAAGAGGAAACCTTCCTTGTCTGAAAGCATTAACTTGCTGTAAAATGAAAGTCATTGGGATTCTTGCTTGCTTAGGTGGTACACCTAAACATCTTTACACAACCTAAAGACCGCAGACAAGCTCCAAATCTTTTTGTACATTGACTTCAGTTGATGTCACTGAAATATGAGCTCTATTTCTTCACTGGAAGTGCTTTAGACCACCTTTTAGAGAGGTGTTGACTTGATAGACGTGATCCAAAAGCCAGAATGACACTAGAACTAACATTCAACAGTCTGGGAGTACTCTTTCTTTTTTTGCACTGACACTCCAGCTGTAAGCTAGTAGTGAAGTCTAACAACGTTACCACAATGTTAGGGAAAAAACTACCTTGAATCATCTACCACTCACAGTCTAATTATGTCAAATAAAAGTTGTGCTGTCTTTCTTGTTCTGTCCCAATTTATGGCCTAACTGTGGACAGCCAAGATTTGTGTGCAGCCATAAAATGCCAAAGGCCAGAGTCACAAGGTTGTCAGGGCATGGAGGCCGGGCAGCAGAGCCTGCTGAGTGCCATCACGGGACTCACGGGCTGAGCCATTTCGCTCAGCACTAGTTCAGAAAGTTTGTTGGCAAATGGCTGGAAAATGAAAGAACATTTATTTCACTGCTTCATTGTTGCTGTGCAAATGTCAGTATTTTTTTCTTGCAATAGCTCCTTGAGGAAAATGATAATTAAAGGGCCTGAGAGAAAAACAAGGCTGCCATTCTGAATGCTGGTAGAGCCAATGCTGAGGTGCTGATGTGAGTTCAAACTAGGATTAAAAGCTCCATTCTTCTGCTTGCAGTTTTCCTGTCTTTCTTTCATTGTCCTCCCCACTTTTTAATGAAATCCAAAATTTAATAAGGAGAAGCCACATTGTTTGACTATTGCAGGATAGAATTACGTTTTGTCTTACAGCTCACTGCTACTTAGTCACTAGCTGTACATTACATTAGGCTGCAGTTTCAATCCTTTCCTAAACTGTATGAAAGACTACATGTGTGTGCGGATGTGTGTGTCTGTTAAACTGTTCGCAGTGAGAGAATGCCAAGCATATTGTCGTCATTACCAAAATGCAAATAAAAATATTAAAATGCAATGCAGTTAACTATGTTACATGTGTGTAGGGTATGTGTGCAGACCGTAATGGCAGAGCTTGGAGGACCAAACTCAATAACTTTTCTCTACAATGTCTCCACACAAAGCTATGTAGGCTGGGATATATGTTGTTGGCTTGTTATTAAATTTTGCACATTATGTAGACCGCATGTATCTTCCTTATGTGGCTCCTTGGGGAAATGAGAGCGCTTGTAACAATTAGAATCTTGCAGTAATGAGTTGCTCTGTTCAAGAAGGTAAGAGAAATACATCACCTAAAAATCAGGCATATCTGACATATTTAATGTCACCCCTAGTCCTGAAAGTATTTATTTATTTGACTCTGAACACATTTTCAAAGGTCAGGGCATTTTACTGTCCTTCCTTGAACTAAAACATGAACAAAAAAAAACCCGCGCCCAAACCAAACCAACAAGTACCCCACCCCCTATGTAAGTTTTCTTCTCCAAGGCTGCTGTACTCTGTTCTCAGGAATATGTCATTTTAAAAAAGTATTCTACGTAGAAAGAACTAGGAGCTGGGGCCTCCCCTGCCACATCAGTGCTGGCTGGCTCTGTACTAGTGTTGAGCTTTTCTTGCAGCTGACAGTGCAGTTCTTTTGTCAACCCTAGTAGTTGTCACAGTTGCTTGGGGAACTATTATTAAAACATAGGCATTGCTTAATACTTAAAATCATGAGAAATCTCTGTGGAGCTATAATATTACAGGCAGTTTGGCACAGGTGTCTTTTAAGTGACAGCAGAGCATCCCTCTTACATTCAGAACTGATTAGAAAACTTCCCTTCTTGCTCCACGACTCTTCCCAGCTTTTTAACTGGAGCACAGCATCTCTTCCTCCCTCTTGAGTAAAATTTATTTCAAGGAGGTGTGCACAACAGGCTTATGCATGTGCTGAATCTTCTAGGATGCAACTGGAAAACACCGATATTTAGAATATGATGGAGTTTACTCAGGGGCATACAATGTACATATATGCTGTACTTTGTTACAAATTAAAGGAATAAAATATGAAGATATTTGCTGTACTTCTGGGCTGACATTTACTGAGACTGAATGAAACAAAAATAAATGTGCAAGACTTTTTTTTCTGGCAAGACTTCTGTTTGAAAATGCACAGTGAAAGTATATCAAAATTCTGTAGAAATGAAGCCTGTTTTGAATGGAACTACTTTAAAAATGCAACAGAAAATACTTGAATTGTATACACATTTCCCACTTGCTATTTAGGCTAAAAATCTACTGTGTTTAAAAGGTTGAAATGAGTTTTTCATTCCAATTATTAGCTATGTCTACAATATGTCTTCTATGTAGTGCAGTATAGCAGCGGAAAAATTTACATTAATAAAAGATGATTTTAAGATATTTGCACTGTTCCAAGATTTCCCTTTTCTCCANCCTAGCAAAGGTTACCACCTCAGGGCTTGTTCCAGCAGAAGAGATCACATGAGCTGCGAAGTATCCATATCAGGAAAAGTTAGACGGGTCATTCTGCTGGCTAAGCCAATTTTGAAATGAACAAGGTAATGCGCTTCAAGGGAGTCTCTTCAAAGAGAATATCAGTTTTCTAGCTGAGAAGTCCACCAAACCCCAGAATATTTAATTTATTTGGGTTTTTATATTTCCGTGAATCTATGAGTCAGGTAATCAAGTAAGTACCTTCCATACCTATGTATTTCTATATAATATAGAACCTTCCTTCTAGTGGGTAGCAACCCTGCCCATGGCAGGGGGGCTGGAACTAGATGACCTTTAAGGTCCCTTCTATCTATGATTCTATAATTTATGAACCATCTCCTTATGATGTGAATTTCCTGCAGTCTTCATGCCAGCTTATATTTAATGGTGCTTGCTATAGTCAGCCAAGCTGAGAATGAAATCTGAGTGGCTCAAGTGGCTCATGCCAACACAATGGCTTACAAATTAAATGCAGGGTAATAATTTGTGCCCTTGGAATCTTAGAATGTCAGAAAGAGAAACTGAAGAGTTCAAGTCCACGTGGAGCCAAACATTTTTATTGAGCAGCCACTTAACAGAATGTATCAATCTATAGGGCTAGACTGAAGTCCTGAAGATCCAGAGAGTGCAAGAAGTAGCAGAAACAATAATTTCAGTATGCACTCAAACCAGGAGTTCACTCTTGGGCCTCTTTCTACTAATATAGATTCTCTTGTCAGTATTTATAAGGAAATGCCTTATCCAGCAGACCTGGTAAGCCATCTACAATCAAAAGAAGGTTATATTTGAAAGTATTTATAAAGACAAGGTGGATATCAATGATTCATCTCCAATAGGAAGCGTAATGTGGTTGGTGACTGTTATAGCCATGGGCAGTGCATGGACTTTTGTTGCTAGTATTAACCTGTTTCATTGTGCCCCAGCTTGAACTTTGTTTTGTTTTTCTGCACAATTTTGTTATTTGTTGTTTAAAATATTTCTTAAAATGTTAAACAACAACAACAACAAAAACAGCCCTGCAGTTATGTCTGTTGCAATCCAGAACCACATCAAGACGTGTTACCTTGTGTTATTACTTCATGGAGGATGAAGAAGGGATAGCTTTTACACACCTGTTGTTCCATGCTAGTTTTCTCTCAGAAGTTGTTCTTTTTTTTTTCTTTTTTAAACTTTCTAAGGTGCTATTTTGCTTTCCTAATGTGATCATGACCNAAAAAGTATTTTATTGAAACTCAAAACTGTTTCAGAAAACCATGTGAATCACAGGTGAAATCTCATCAAGATCCATTGCAAAAATATCTGATAAATTTCAAGCTAACAAGAGAGGCTGCTGATAAACTTGTGCAGTTGGCGCTGGGGCCAAGGACTCCAAGGTGCTGGAATACCTTCCCCTGGGATGCTGTTCCAGAATAGGGACATCTCAGTTTCTAGCCTTAGCTTGCCTCAGCAAGAAGAAGGAAAGTACTTTTCCTGAAGCCTAACTAATTTGTAGGAGCTCTCTGCTGAAGAAGTAGAAGAATAGCATTTCTGGCCAATGCCTCAAATTCTTTATCTGCAGGTATAACTTTGAGGGTCTAAAAATTTTAAGGCTGCTAATTCACCCTTAGCTACCAGTCTTTGTAAGAATCCAACATTTTTTTACTCACATATGGTTGTTAGGAAGAAAAAGAAAACATCTGTTAGGATCCATAGGGTCATGGCCTTGGCTTTGTGTAGAATTATTCTATACAAAATTTTTCAATAGTTTTGAAATAGAAGTGTGGGTGTTTTCCCTGCCACAGGAAATAGGAACAAACATTCTACTAATCTGATTCTGTGATGTTTCTCTGTACTGTTAGTGGAAGTGAAAAGTATTCTTAAAATTGTGAGCGCTGTCATATGTCTCTGGTTGTAGCATAAGACTAACCGATGTGAGGCAAGAGGTGTAGTTCTTTCCTTCTACCCTTCCAAGGGCAGTATGTAGCTAAGAGTTGCCAGCACTTCAGTTCAGTGAGTGCAGAAGATGATGATACATAAAGAGCAACATCCAGATGACAGTGCTTGACTTTTTTGGGATAAAAAAATGGAAAATACTAATGGATGTGGTGTTGTGGGTCAGAGTGCTATCAAATCCTCTTATTCTGTGAACTTCACACAAAAAGCATTGGAGAGAAACTCAGAACTCCTGTGGTGATGCTGGGCTCATACTAGCCACATCATGCAAACAGTTTTCCAGCTTATGCTGCGGTTTCTTAAGAAGTTGCAGTTACTGTAATACAGGGGAACAGAAAATGACTAAAAAATAAATAAATCAGAATTCATTCACTGACCCGCAATATTTGAGTCACCAGTGCGCTGTGTGACAATGTTTTCCTCTTAATCCATTAGGGCATGCTGACTAAATCGATACGCACATTTAACAGCAAGTACTTTCAGATTGTCTGCAAGCAGAGATGAGTAATCACTTTTGCATATATGACACATTCATAATACTTCATAAAGAGTAATATCCCCTTCCAACGCACACACAGTATGTCATGTTAACTTAGTTAATCAGCAGTCAAAACCTGTTTGTGCCTTGTCATATTCCTTCTGGAGCAGCCCATTGAATTAGCCTGCTTTGTGCAAATTAACCTGATATTTTTCTAATACTGATACCATCCCTTGAAGTAGCAATAACAAAGTTCTGGTCTTGTGATGAATGTTAATTTCTAATTGATGTTGTTGAAGAGCCTGTTCACTGTCCGAAACAGCATCTTTTTTTTTCAGTGATGGCTTCTTTTGCTATGCTGGAACTCCTGTGGGTTGCTGTCCAGAAATGCTCAAATGAGATTTCATGACAAAACAGTAATTCAAACAGAAAAATGTCATTTCATAATTTCTTATGGAAAAAAGTCAGACACTGATACTTTTATTTGGAGAAAATGCCATTGTAAATGAATACTTCGAGAATTTTTCAGCAGGAAATGTGGATCAGCTGTAAAAATATCAGATTTTGTGTTCACCTCTTTCTCTTCCAATAGGAAATGGGTATTAGTGAGCGTTTACTTCTTTATACTGATACATGTAAGTACAAGAGTCAAGGAAAGAAATCACTACCAGAGTGATAAGAGAGTTTGTGTGAAAAAGAGGTTTTGCATTGACGCTGCTGTGCACTGAACTCAGAGTATTGTCACTTCAGCAGGCAGTCATGTACAACCTTCACCCCTTCCCATTAAAATTATGTCTTCTGGGTCATGTTTTTTCCAGCATGAATAAATATGCATCCTCTGCAGCAGAGGAACATATCTTGAGATGTTTTGGTCTAAGGAAGCAGAGATGTGTCCTAGGTAGCTGGAATGAAATTCATTCAGCTTTTAACTTGAATTCCTTCTTAGTTCAGTTGTGAAGTGAGGCAGAAACAGCAGACTGGTTCTAAGTAACCTGTGCTACAGCAGAAGACAAAACTTATAACAGGAGTTTTGAATAATTTGACGTATCAATTAGAGTTCACCCCTAGTACCAGGATGTAAGAGACTTATTAATGCTATGAAATACTTCTCTGCTAGTGCCCAGTTCTAATGTTTATCTCCTTACTGTTCATAATAGAGACAAGTTAAAAGAAAGATTGTATCTGCAGAAGAATGAATTGCAGTGATGAGATGTTTGAAGCCCCACCACACAGAAGTATACTGGTAAAAATACTGGTAAAATTAGATAGTATGCTTTTAAAAACTGTTTAAAGCATTCCTTCTAAGAAGTTTTGGAATGCGATTTTTCACATATACACAAGGAAGAACTTATTTGCATCAGTGAAGAAAATAGTGATGAGGCGATACAGCAATATGAGGAAAGAAGGAAAATAAGAGTGCCACCTGTGTGTTTCCCTGAAGTGAAGGGACAGGTCACTTTGCTTGGCCATTGCTACACCAGCCCTTGTGGAAAATTGCAGGAGAGCATGTGGTAACTGGAGGATAAGTGCTGTCACTTATATCTTCCTCCACCACCAAAACATTTGACCAGGAAAAACCGGTACAGTGTTCTCAGGGTTCAAACAAACAGAGAAGTTTCAACTTATGCACTATATATTAGTCAGCTGTCTTCAGGGAAGTTATTTATAGCTAGATCTGTCTACCTCTTGGCCTCTCTAGGTTTCTGCCCCCATCTCCCAAATTCTTGATGTATTTCCAAGGTATGACTAATCCAGTTCTGTAAAAGCTTCGTGCTTCACACCCAGGTTCTTTCACTTTGATGATTTGTTTCATCATGTTCCTGTTTACTGATGTTTCAGTCAACAAGAGTTGTTTGCTGCCTGAGGGGAATGCAGGAGTAACAATGGCTTAAATTATTCCTAATCAAGTTCTAACTTCTACCTGATGGGAAAGACGAGAGATTTATTATTTTTAATTTAATCCTTGCGAGACACCAGATGCTTTGGTGTTGGGCATCAAGATAAGAACTCAACTACATAAGCAGTGAACAAGATTAAAGAATGGTGGTGGTAAGGTTTAAAATGAAAGAAAGTACATTTATTTTTGCCAGCGAGTACAAAAAGTGGTCAGAAGAGTTACAAACACTTTCTGTTGTTTCAGCAAGACTTGTCTAGGACAGTGTGTATCAAGAAATCTATCTCTGCTTCATTTCTTTGAGACTCTGACTTCAGAATGTATGTGAAATAATGTTATTTAATCAATTGCAGTGCTGGTTGAAATCCTGTCAGGCAAATTGGGCAGCAGAAAGCACAGGAAAGCTGTCATAAGGAGACACGAACAGGAGGCCGCATATGCTGGAGAGTGGTCATTTGTCTCATCTGCTCCCAACAGAAAGATCATGTTGGGATCTGGCAGGGGTAATCGGCTGGCAAGAGACAGATGAGGAAGTGAAGAATAGCCCCAAAACCTTCTGTAATCCTTGGAGAAGTTCCTGTGGTTATGGAGTGATGGGTATAACTCTGAGCATGATCCAAGTTAGAGTTCAGGGACTGGAAAGGTCACTGGGATACATCTTCTCCTCTCCTGTACTGGTTAAAGTGAGAATCATTCCCCAGTGCATCAGTATTTCTATTCTTTATGTATCCTGCCACCCCAAAAGTCTTTGGACCTTGCTGAGCTTTTTATAAAGACATTGCGTGGCTGTCCAGATTAACATGATCAAGACATTGTGCTGACAGTGTGGTCAGACCAGAAATCTCTGGAAAAAATGCAGTAGATCAGTAGTGTTTTGATAGTTATTTAACCAGTTGAAAAAGCAGGTGGGCACTCTAACTGGATTGTGCCTTGCTTCTCTTTAATACAGGGAGATACAGTATCATGCAAGAGCAATTTTTATAGTTTCATAATTTTTTTTTTTTTTTTTTCGAAAACTAGAGTAATCTATGTCATTAACAAAAAGTACATTTCTCCTCCTGCTGAGATCCAAAAGTGAGAAAACAATTACACGACTATTTACCATTCTACCTGCCCTATTGCAGCTGCTATTTTGTCAGTTGTCATTTCCAGATATAAGCAGGTAAATCATTCCATTTTTTACATTGTAATGGACAAGCACTTACAAGCTAAACATTGAAGCTTTCACTTTGCACAGAATTGATAAATAAAAAATGCTGTTAATGGCAAGAATCAGCTACTTTTTGAAAAAGAAACCACCATTTGAAAACCAAATGCTGTTCACAAAGAAAAGGAATTATAGTAAAGTCTTTTGCCACACCTAGCCTCAGATGGCAACAGCAGTGTTTTATCACTTTTATCAGAAACAAAACTAAATTAAGTTCTTTGCTTGGTATCAATTAAGTGACATTTTGTAATTGAAAGTCACTTCCCAGATATTTTCAAACTTGTCTACTGCTTTTGACACTCTCCTATTTTGATTTGGATGTATTTTTTTCCTACTCTTTCCTTTGTCAAAGGAAAGAATTCTGCTGCATGTGTGTTTCATTAAACATTTGTTTAAATATTTCTTTTTTTTCCCCAAGACTTCCTAAATTTATATATTCCAATATCATATATATTTTTTCCTATACAACATATTATATGCATATATTTAATATATAACGTATTTATATATTATGTCTTAATTTTTATATATTTTAAAGTCTTAATTATTTGTGCTGGCTTATTACATTTGTGACAATAAGATCTGCCCCAGTGGACTGAATTTTTCATCTGCTAAGAGTATATATTGTTTTCCAGAACAATCTTTCCCTGATTAGCATGAACTTTTCTTCCTGCATTTAGTTCCCAGATAGCATTAAATATGATTATGGACAAGTCACAGTGTGTGAGATGAGCTAATAGCACTTGGAGGGAGCACCACATTGGAACTGAAGGCAGACAGTGGAGTTACACTGGAATATCATTATAATTCCTGAGTGCTTACTTGATTATTAGAGTGTTTGCCGTGTGACTATATTGGATTAACTCAATGGTACTGTCAGGAAAACAGGAAACAGCAGTTTGCCATGAGTGATCTCTTGGTAACCACTTGAAAGTTGTTGTATATTAGTGGTGGAGTTATTGGCTGCCAAGAGCAAAACTTGACCTCTTGGTGAGTCCATGTGACTTTTTCAGTCCAGTGGGCAATAGTTGGCATGAATGGAGGAACTGAAATAGTAAATGAGCTCTTTTTCTTGCTAGGAGTAAGGCTGTCAGAAGTTGATCTGCTGGTGAGAAGTACTTGCTGGGTTTCTTAAGAAGTTTGAAAGGGTTTTAGAGAGTGTCAGTATGGTGAAATAACGGTAAGCTCTGGCAAGGGCATCTGGATTTGAACCAAAGATCTCTCAAACTGCAGTCCAACCTAGTGACCTTTCCTTGACCTTCTGCTCCTGCTCATGCAAGACCACTGTTAATGGCTTTAGATAAAAAAAGACAAATGCAGAATTTTTATTATTTGAGGATTCACTTTCTCAAAACATTTTGTCTCTCCTCATTAAACTACTTAAGTTTTGACAAATCTGAGAGAATTCAAGTCTGGTTGCATACCCTCAAGGGAAAAGTGTATTTCACAGGTGTGCCAGCTAAGCAGACATGATAATTAGCCAGAAAACCAAATTTAAAAAGTGGGAAAGTCTTTCCTAATCTTTCACGTTCTCTCGTGTAAGATTGAGAAGCTTGGACTTGGGAAGATTTACTCAGACGCATAAAATCTTGACAGAAAAAACAGGTGATTTTTGTAATGATTTTTTTCTTTAAAGAGCCTCCATGTAAAAGACTATTGAGGACTGAGAGAGTAGGGAGTAGGGAGTGGGGATGTTACTGTTGTTAACAGTAGGCACTGTTCATACCAGATGTGATACGTGACCATGATTGACAGGCACTTATCCCTGTCTCCGGTGAAGGAACAGTCACTGTTTCTTGGATTTTATTTGGAAATAGACCTTTATTAAGTTAAAAATGAAAGATTAAGACATAACCCTGTAGAACTGTTGGTGTTTCTTTGTAGTCCTTCTGTTAGAGTTGGTAGGATTGGTAGAGTTAGTTCCACTTAGTTCAAAAGTACTTCAGGAAAAGATGCCTGGATTTCATTTATGACTCTTACCTGTTTGCCTATGTCACTCAGTAGGGGGGGTACACACTCCTGGACTTTGTTTTCTGATTGAGGTACCTATAGAAGCCTTTCCATGACATCTTGTGATTTTTTTGTCATGGATTCTGATAGGAGAGTCAAAATATATTCTCTCAAATGTGTGCTAAATTGAACAATTCTTTTTGGACAAATAATTTTGCAGTTGTTGGAGAGAGGCAAAATGGAAAGAATAAAAAAAAGACTGTTGCTGACTAATACAACCCTAATAAGTCTTACACTTGAGTTAAATACTTAGTAGTGCCTTTTGTGCACTCCATTATATAACTAAACTCTATATACTAATGACCAGCCACATGCTTTCAAGACAAGAAAGGATTCCCGGTCAGCTCTTTATTGATCATGGTTAGCAGGATATGCATACTTTTAAGCTGTGTAAATCACAGTGGTGTTTTCCAGAATTAAGGAGTCTGCAGCCTCCTCAAGTTAGGGATTTTGTAACTTGTGCTATGCTTGCCTAGAGAAGCTTTGGGAAAAGAGCTAGTTCACTTGTAGAGTTAATATGGTTATAAATTATCATCTCTTAATAACTGAATTAGCTTATAAATATATTCTATTCTGTGGAGGGGTTTTTTTTCTTTTCTGTAATGGAGTCAATCCTCAGGACTCACAGCCTTCATGACTGCAACAGTTTTATCTCCCATATAATAGTGAATAATAACTGCTAATCCTACCTCCCTCTTTTGTGAAGTTATTGCATTCTGTGGTAGTGTTTTCACTAGCTTTACCTGATAATGAGAGATACTCCAAAGGTACTTGATATGCTTGATATATAATGTTCACTTTATTTCAAGAATCTAAGGAATAGAATGTGAAGAGCTGTCTCTAAAGAATAGTCACGAGCAAGTTGAAAGCTATGGGTGACAGTTAGAGACTGATGCAGCAAAGGGAGCCTTGCAGTCGATGTCTCCTACAGGCCAACCGATCAAGCAGAGCCTGTTGATGAGGCCTTCTACCTCCGGCTAGAGGAGGCATCATGATCACAAGCTCTTGTCCTGCTGGGGGACTTTAACTACCCAGACATCTGCTGGAAAAGTAGCATGGCGAGCTGTAGGCAATCCAGGAGTCTCCTGGAATGCATTGAGGGTAACTTCCTAAGTCAAGTAATTGAACCAGGGGGAATGCTCCTGTTGCTCACCAATGCAAATGAACTGATTGGTGGCGTCAGGATTGGAGGCTGCTTGGGCTGTAGTGATCAGGCTATGGTTGAGTTCATGCTCTGGAGGGACATGAGATGGGAAAAGAGTAGAATCAGGATGCTAAATTTCAGGAAAGCTAAATTCCGGCTCTTCAGGGAGTTAGTCAACAGCATACCCTGGGAAACTGTCCTCGTGGGCAGGGGTGCAGAGCAGAGCTGGCAGGTCTTTAAGGAAGGTTTCCTTAGCACGCAAGAACTCTCCATCCCCAGGTGCAGCACATCAGGAAAGGAAGTGAAGAGAGTGGCATGGCTGAACTGGGACCTTCTGGTCAAACTGAAGAGCAAGAAGAAAATGCACAGATAGGGGAAAGAGGGGAAGATACTGAGGGAAGACTATAAGGAAGCTGCTAGGCTGTGTAGGGATGGAGTCAGGAAAGCCAAGGCCCAGCTTAAATTAAAGTTGGCAAGGGATGCCAAGAAGAACAGGAAAGGCTTCTATAGGTACCTCAACCAGAAAAGGAAAGTCCAGGAATGCGTACTCCCCCTACTGAGTGACATAGGCAAACTGATAACAACAGACAAAGAGAAGGCTGATGTATTTAACAGGTTTTTTTGCCTCACTCTTCTCTGTGAACTGCTTGCCTCATAGCCCTCAAACGTTTGCTTTGGTAGGAGGGGATTGGGGAAGCAAAATCCCTCCCACTGCAAGTGAACATCAGGTTTGTGATCACCTGAGGAACCTGAACATCCGCTCGTCTATGGGTCCCGATGAGATGCATCCCAGAGTCCTGAGGGAATTAGCTGATGTAGTCATCAAGTCATTCTCTATGATATTTGAAAAGTTGTAGTAGTGAGCTGAAGTCCTTGGTGACTGGAAAAAAAGTAACATCATACCCATTTTTAAGAAGGCTTTTAAAAAGGTTGACCCCGGAAGCTACCAACCTATCAGTCTCACCTCTGTGCTGGAAAAGATCATGGTGCAGATCCTCCTGGAAGCTATGCTAAGGTACATGGAAGACAGGAAAGTGATAAAGGAGAACCAGCATGGCTTCACCAAGGACAAATCCTGCTTGACCAACCTAGTGACCTTTTATGATGGAGTCACTGACTGCATCAATGGACAAGGGAAGAGCCACTGGTGGTGTCACCTGTCTGGACATGTGGTGGATGCCCTGTTCCTTGAGACTTTCAAGGTGAGGCTGGACCAGGCGCTGGGCTATCTGCTCTAGCTGTGGATGTCCCAGTTCACTGCAGGGAAGGTTTAGGTTGGATATCAGGAAAAACTTCTTCACAGAAAGAGTTGCTAAGCACTGGATTAGGTGCCCCAGGGAGGTGGTTGAGTCATCATCCCTGAATGCGTTTGAAAACCATTTGGATGTGGTGCTCAGGGACGTGATTTAGCAGAGGGTTGTTAGAGTTAGGATAGTATGGTTAGGTTGCGGTTGGACTTGATGATCTTTCCAACCGAGCAATTCTATGATTCTATGATTCAGAGAAGTGGGACTAGATGACCTTAAAAGGTCCATTCCAACTCTAAAGATTCCATGATTCTATGACTCTGTGATCTAGTTTAAGGAGTTGGCTAATCTATAAACATCTAAAGGAAATGAGTTTATATGAACAGGGAGGCTGTTTTTTTCTCATGACATTCACAATCCAGCAGCTTTGGGCTTCATCATTCTTTAGAAGATCTGAATAGAATAGTTCAGTTGGAAGGGATCTTCAAAGATCATCAAGCCCAACTGCCTGACCACTTCAGGACTAACTAAAAGATAAAACATAATAATGAGGGTGTTGTCCAAATGCCTCTTGAACACTGAACTATGGGTCAACTACAGTGGGAAGTGACCACTTCTGAATGTTTCTCTGCCAGATGAGATTATCATTAGCAGCTTTTTTTTTTTTTTTNAGGTTACCACCTCAGGGCTTGTTCCAGCAGAAGAGATCACATGAGCTGCGAAGTATCCATATCAGGAAAAGTTAGACGGGTCATTCTGCTGGCTAAGCCAATTTTGAAATGAACAAGGTAATGCGCTTCAAGGGAGTCTCTTCAAAGAGAATATCAGTTTTCTAGCTGAGAAGTCCACCAAACCCCAGAATATTTAATTTATTTGGGTTTTTATATTTCCGTGAATCTATGAGTCAGGTAATCAAGTAAGTACCTTCCATACCTATGTATTTCTATATAATATAGAACCTTCCTTCTAGTGGGTAGCAACCCTGCCCATGGCAGGGGGGCTGGAACTAGATGACCTTTAAGGTCCCTTCTATCTATGATTCTATAATTTATGAACCATCTCCTTATGATGTGAATTTCCTGCAGTCTTCATGCCAGCTTATATTTAATGGTGCTTGCTATAGTCAGCCAAGCTGAGAATGAAATCTGAGTGGCTCAAGTGGCTCATGCCAACACAATGGCTTACAAATTAAATGCAGGGTAATAATTTGTGCCCTTGGAATCTTAGAATGTCAGAAAGAGAAACTGAAGAGTTCAAGTCCACGTGGAGCCAAACATTTTTATTGAGCAGCCACTTAACAGAATGTATCAATCTATAGGGCTAGACTGAAGTCCTGAAGATCCAGAGAGTGCAAGAAGTAGCAGAAACAATAATTTCAGTATGCACTCAAACCAGGAGTTCACTCTTGGGCCTCTTTCTACTAATATAGATTCTCTTGTCAGTATTTATAAGGAAATGCCTTATCCAGCAGACCTGGTAAGCCATCTACAATCAAAAGAAGGTTATATTTGAAAGTATTTATAAAGACAAGGTGGATATCAATGATTCATCTCCAATAGGAAGCGTAATGTGGTTGGTGACTGTTATAGCCATGGGCAGTGCATGGACTTTTGTTGCTAGTATTAACCTGTTTCATTGTGCCCCAGCTTGAACTTTGTTTTGTTTTTCTGCACAATTTTGTTATTTGTTGTTTAAAATATTTCTTAAAATGTTAAACAACAACAACAACAAAAACAGCCCTGCAGTTATGTCTGTTGCAATCCAGAACCACATCAAGACGTGTTACCTTGTGTTATTACTTCATGGAGGATGAAGAAGGGATAGCTTTTACACACCTGTTGTTCCATGCTAGTTTTCTCTCAGAAGTTGTTCTTTTTTTTTTCTTTTTTAAACTTTCTAAGGTGCTATTTTGCTTTCCTAATGTGATCATGACCCATTTTCTTTAACAGTTCTCTTTCCTGCAGAGTAAAAAAAAAACACCCTATCAGGAGATTACGCTTCTCTCCCTGTCCTGTGTATATATTTAAAAGAGACCTAACTGCAAATAACTTAACACTTCAACTTAAAAAATATATATATGACATTTCAGACAATCGCTTACTTGAAATTCTTGAGGACAGTTAGTTTTACCAGTTAAGAGAAACATGTACACATTTTCAGAAGATGTGCTGACTAATTAGCAGAGTCAGATTAGGAGATCAGAACTCATTGTTACTGCAGCTTGTGGCATATACTCATATTACATTTCAAGTGTTGTATTGATTTTATATCACTCATTATAAAACTCAAGTAAACAATGTAAAAAATAATGTAGTCCTTTAGCCGGTTGATCATGAATACATTTGCATACCAATTTTTTTTCATGAATAGTTCTTGAGAATGAAGAAAGATGTATCAGTTAGTGAAAGCCATATTGGTAAGGAAATTCATACTGCAACCTGATGAGCATTTATTTTAGCACCAGTATTGTTGTTAGAGGCTCTTACTTATTGCATGTATTCTTATCCCAGTATGCCTGAATAACTGTAACTGCCCATCACTGTCAAGTGAAAGAGTATCCAACTCAAATGTTTTGACATACACGATTGTGTCATTTCCTTGCCTGCTTTTTGTCTGTCTGTATGGTGAAGGTAGTAGATAATACACACTTCACAAGACTGCAGCAGACTTATTCCAATGTGAGCAGGAGTGAACAGGATTTTTCCAAACACTGTGGTTGTGTGCCCACTGTCTCTGTGCTATCTTTGGAAGACAGGTGTCTTCACAGGGGCCAGAGCACTCCATTGTCTATGTGAGCAGAAAGGACAGAGTCCCACCTGCCTGGGAAGTAATCTCTCTTCCCTCTCCTGAAGGCAGGACAAGAGAAATGGTATTACACCCCACTGACACAAGACAGGCAAATGCCAAATTAACATGATGCACTTCAATAAATGTAATTATATGTATCAATACATTCAATTTATTATGTTTTGCGATCACTGAATGAAGGATCCTCAAGAAATACAGAGAAAATGTAGTAATCGTGGAGATTATTAGTGCCATGTAAAACTTAACAACCTGTAATTCATCTCTGTAACTTGTTTTTCTTCTTAATAAAGGAAAAATAAAGACAAAAAAAAAAAAAGTTGCCATCTCTGCAATATATTCTTAGCAAACTATAAAACGGGAGCTGATCTGCTTGCAGTCATGTAGCACATTAATTTTACCTGCTCTTCTTTGCCATTTTGGTCCACCACATAGCATACTAAAAGAATGATTAACATAGCTGAGCATATTAACATAACATTAACATAGCTATTGTCTCTGACTTTTTCTCCCTTTCATGACTCAACACTGAGTTCTAACAACTTCTGAAGTAGCTTTGAAACCCTGCCAAGAAATCTTCTGTTTCATGATTAATATGTCTGTTTTGTCAGACATATGATGTCATAAAGTATTGCATTTAGACTAGTTTTATTCAGATTTGATTGTGTGATTGTTGCACATCACAAGACACAGTGTGCAAGTCCTAGAGAAAAGCTTTTACTCATTTTGCTGTGTGTGGAGAGAGACACAAATCTGTGCCTGTGTTTTTAATAAATGAGATTGCTAAATATTTCTTGCTAAATATTTCTTGCTATTATAATCAGAATTCTGAGTTCCAGAGAATGTCTGGAAGGGGTATGACAAGTTGTTTTGAACTGCCATCTGAGGGTCACACCATTGTGTCAGATGGTGAGAAGTTGCTTGTAGAAATATTTTCTAACTCTGGAAACTTCCATGATTTCCACTATAATCAGCCTTAACGCTAGCTTACATTTCTGGGGTAATTTCACCTGCATAACTGAGACTTGATAAAAACTATAAAAGGAAGATACAGAATTGTATGGTTCAATTTTGTTTATAGGTAGAATATTTTTAGGACATGATACAGAAAAATGCAAACTATTTTGGACTAGTAGTTGGAAGATTTTCTCAGGAGAATGATGTGAGTGAGTAAAAAGAAAGCAGAAACCTAACTCTACTTACTACTGGAAACTACTTATTTGAAACTGCAAAGTAGTATGGTTTGATAATTTCCACATTTTCTTGCATTTATTGAAAGGGAAGGTGGAAGGCATTGTGAAATAAACCTCTTGATGTCCTTCTGCACACTCAGGAATGCCAACCACTTTACTCACTGTCAACTTTCTTGCATTGCTGATGAGAGACAACTGGAACTGTCTGAAGGATAAGGTAGATTCAGAACTATAGAGTTCTGTGGTACGTATCTGCAAGCCCCTCACGTCTGTGCCTGAGCACCTTATGCCATTTTGCTGTATTTGTCAGCTTTATCTCAATGAAAGCAGGAAGTATTTTAAGAACATTATGAGAAGGCTCCTTCAGGCACATTTTTCACTGAGGTTTTCTGTTTTTGTTTTTTGTTCTTTCCAAACTACAGAGCTGCTTTTCATGCTGAAACCAAGAATCCTATGTTACCTTGACTAAAGTCAGTGGAATGACAGAGATGTAATGCTGGTGTGGTGGAAAGGGGGCTCATTTTGTACAGCTGCTCTGCTAAGGAGCACTAGCATATTGCTTTTGTAGTCATTCATAAAGAAGAACGCTTTGGCTGAAACATGGAGTTAACACAATTGTAGCAGACTGGAAAGCAGGAACTTTTGACTTCCACAACCACTCCCTGCACACTCACACCCCACCCGCCACCCCCACCTTGTTTACTTAATATGCAGCTAATTGGGAGCATCATCTGATATCAGCTCTGGGGAAAGACATTTTCCTTGCTCAGAAATAGGTCAGGAGGAAACCTGGCATTTCCTTGCCTACTTGCCTGCTGTGTTCACTAGTCCAGGCAGCCTTACTCAGAATATCTGCTGGGAATGAGAAATGAAATTCTGGCAAAGCAGCTGGGAGTCCCGACCCTGCTAAAGTCATTTATGGGTTTCTCCTCAGAATAAATGACTTGCAGGCTTTGTTGCTGCTGTGCTGTAAGTGTCTGATTAATTTCTTGAGTAATCTGGAGCAGTGTGGGGAAACATCTGGTGGGAAAGGTCTGCTTGGTGCTACTGCTGCTTGGGAGGTACTGCAAGGTGACTTAGCAGAAGCTCCTGTTGTCAACGGGTTTAACAAATCACGCAGAAGCAGCTTGTGCTTCTTTTTCTATTTTCATTCTCTACACCAATCTGCATCAGTGAAAAAACCCTGCAATAACATAAATGAGTCACGTCTCACATTGCTCACTATTTGTTTTGAAATTCTGAGGCAGACCTGAGAACCGGGCTATTCCTCTTTCCACAATGACTTAGCTGTAAAAACAAATACAGATTGATTGAACACTTGGCTTGAGAAGTTTCACCAGGTAAATGGGTGTATTTGAGCATAGAGTTGATCTCTGTGACAGCTTGAGGATTTATGTGTTCAGTGCACCCTGAGCTGGAGGGGGGCTCAGGCTAGACTCTCAGAAGAAGAACTGTGAGGCCTTGATGCATGCAGAGCTGCAAGATCTGTGCACACAAACAGACAGGCAGAAGACTTGTTTTTGTGCATAAGCATGTACTTATTTGAGCTGTTGCAACAAATGCTTTCTTAAAATAGTTAGGCATTATCAAGCGATTTTGGAAGTCTTGCAAAGTTTCAAATTCCAAATCCTCAGGGTAACGCACCTCCCTTTTGCATAGCAGGAAAGGAGCATGCTTCAACCTACTCTGCACAAAGGCTGCAATAAAGATGGAGCTGTGCTTAGCAAGAGGTGGTTTGGAGGTCTACAGACCAGGGCAGCTTTTTTCTACATCTCCCAGGCTTTCTCTGTGCTCTGTATCAGATTACCTCCCTTAACTCTCCCCTGCTTGCACTATAAGCAGGTGACACTAGATGACGGATTCAAAATCACAGGAGGTTGGCAGCTGACTTGTCCCACTCTGATCCGGCAGCTGCCTGGCACCTGACACGTGCTGCCCTGTGATCCCGAAGAGGGGTCCAGCTGCCACCCTCGTGCTTTCAGTGCTCAGCAGCAAGTACCAGCAGCCCAGGCAGGGGGATTAAGGGGAAGACAGGTGTTTGTGACAGCTAAGAACACAACAGAACTTTGCTCTGTTGCTAAACTTGCTGGGCCTACTTTGTTCTGCTGGACTGAGGCTGTTCAGGATGGCCGAAGGAAACTGTGTTTTACAAAAGAGGATCCCTGAAGAGGATGAGGCTCATGTCCTAAGGCAGCCATGACCAACCTGCAGCCGCACATGGCCCAGCATTGCTCACAGTGCGGCCTGTGCCCCTTGCTACTGCATTATCATGGCAGCAACTCTGCCCACCAAGTGGCCTGGCCTGGCCCTGGGACATGGGAAAGGCGCAGTACAGTGCTGACAAATAACATGGCACTGTGCTTAATTTGCAAGGAAATTGTGTCAGTTTTCAAAGATTACAATTTGAAAAGACACTAAATACAGAAACATGCTGACGAATTTGATGCATATAAAGGAATGCTTGCCAAAGACAAAATAACAAAACTGTAAAATAGCCTGTCATTTCAACAAAGTATTTTAAAAAAACCAAACAACTCAAATAGACTCTGTTATAAGAGCTACTCACGTGATAGCAAATCTGATTACAAAAAAAATCAAAACCATTTCCTGATGGTGAGTTTGTTAATATATAGTAAGCACGAGAAATATAATGCGTCCTGGTAAAAAAAATGGATTTTTCTAAAATCAATCTGCCTCGCCAGACTATAGCCAGGTGAACTGAAGAAACAGGAAAATCTATCAAAAAAATTTGGAGAGTAAAGCTAATTTCAAATTTTATGCTTTAGTGATAGACGAAAGCACTGATGCTACAGATACTGCTCAACATGCCATTTTCAGTAGAGGTATTGATAATGAATAGAATATCACTGAGAAAATGGCTTCTTTGGTGCCATTGGAAGGCACAACTAAATCTCCTGATTTGTATGAATCAGTAGAAATTACATTAAAGCAATTTTCTTTAACCTTTGTCAACAAATCTGGTATAGCTACTGATGGTGCCCTGGTACATGGTAAAAAAAAGAGGGACTTATAAAATTAATAGGAGATAATGCAATTGCTGCAGGTATCTCACATTTGATGAAATTTCACTGCATCAGACATCAAGAAAATTTATGTGCAAAAGCTTTAAATATGGATAAGTTCATGCAGATTGTTACCAAAACTGTGAATTTCATAAAGTCTAGAGGATCGAATCATCACCAATTCTAAGAGTTCCTTAAAAGTATGGATGCTGATTATGGGGTCATCATTTGCTTTTCTGAAGGAAGGTGTCTTTGTTGGGTAAAATGCTAAAGAGGCTTTATGATTTGCAAAGTGAAATCAATAGTGGAATTAAAAGGAAAATCTGTGCCAGATAGTGAAGATGAAAAATGGCTCACAGATTTAGCATTTTTGGTGGATTTGTTTGCTCATTTAAATGACTTAAATGTGCATCTTCAAGGTGAAAATAATCTGTGTTATGTTTTGGACAATAACAGTTTTTGAAATGAAACAAATTATGGAAAGCTTGAGTTATGGCAAATAATTTCATGCATTTTGATACATTGACTAAACACAGTCCTGTGAACAGTGAAAAATATACATCTATGCATTCCATTTTAATAAAGAAATTTGAGAATAGGTTTCAGAAAGGTTTCAAGATTTCAAAAAAAAAATCATCCTTTTTTTTGTATATTTGCAACTCCATTTTCAGTCAGCAGAAATACAGTGCTTACAAATTTTCACATGGTGCGTAGAGTTGCAATCAGATATTCAACTCAATGAAAAACTGGATCATAGAATCATAGAATCATAGAATGGACTGGGTTGAAAAGGACAACAATGATCAGCTAGTTTCACCCCCCCTGCTATTTGCAGGGTTGCCAACCACTAGACCAGGCTGCCCAGAGCCACATCCAGCCTGGCCTTGAATACTTCCAGGGATGGGGCATCCACAACCTCCTTGGGCAACCTGTTCCAGTGCGTCACCACCCTCTGAGTGAAAAACTTCCTCCTAATATCTAACCTAAACCTCCCCTGTCTCAGTTTAAAACCATTCCTCTTTGTCCTATCACCATCCACCCTCATAAACAGCTGCTCCCCCTCCTGTTTATATGCTCCTTTCAAGTATTGGAAGGCCACAGTGAGGTCTCCCTGGACCCTTCTCTTTTCCAAGCTAAACAAACCCAGTTCCCTCAACCTTTCCTAATAGGAGAGGTGCTCCAGCTCTCTGATCATCTTAGTGGCCCTCCTCTGGACCCACTCCAAGAGCTCCATGTTACTCTTGTGCTGGAGGCCCCAGGCCTGGACACTGAACTCCAAAGGGGACCTCACAAGAGCAGACTAGAGGGGATCAATCACCTCTCTCTCCCTGCTGGCTGCTCCTCTTTTAATGCAGTCCATATCACGTTTTTTTTTCCAGACCTCTCTTACTAGAGAAAAATATCCTTTACTTCACAGTCACACCTTATTGATGTCACCACTTTTTGGAAGTACGTACATTTGTAAACAATTATTGTCAAGAATGAAACACAGGAAGAATAATATTTCATCCAAAATCTCTGACGAGAGTCTTGAGAACTCACTAGGAATAACAACCACTGCCACTGAAACAGCCTGATGCACTAGTTTCTCAAAAACAAGGTCAAGCATCCCACTAGTTTTGTGTTTTTGTTGCTCTCTGGCTTTTATGTTTTAATAAAAAAAAAAANTTTGTTACTTACAAACATAAACTATATTATGTGTTTTTTATGTGGCCCAAGGCAATTCCTGTTTGCTAAGTGTGTGTCCCAGGAAAGCCTAAAGATTGGACAACCATGCCCTAAGGCAAAACCTGACCTGTCCACAGAATGTGTCTGACTTCACAAGGAGAAAGAAGTCACTGGTGTGGCTTTGTCTTCATTTTGCAGGGAATTAGTGCCTTCTAATTACCCTAGTCAGTGGCTGCACCTTCTGCTAGAAAGATGTTCATAGATGATAGAATCATAGAATCATAGAATGGCCTAGGTTGGAAGGGTCTTTAAAGATCACCCAGTTCCAACTCCCCTGCCATGGACAGGGCTGCCCCCCACCAGCTCAGCTGCCCAGGGCCCCATCCAACCTAGCCTTGAGCACCTCCAGGGATGGGATGCTTCTCTGAGCAGCCCATGCCAGTGCCTCACCATTGGAACCAATCTGGTTAAACACACAGTTTTGGAACTGTGGACTCTGCTTATTTATCATGTATGGTGAACGCTCCTCAAGGGGAAAGGGGCCTTGTTTAAAACTTCATGGTTTTGCGTTTTGCTGGCTGGAATATGTCATGAGAGATTTTGTGATCTACAAACAGAGAGCGAGTACATTTTTTGGAGCATGGCCCTTAGCTACAGAATTAGCTGGCACCTAGGGAACTAGGGGCTGCCTAAAGCAAATGACTACAAACATTTCCTGAGTGCAGAGATAATTCCAGTGTCTCCTGCCTCTTTCCTGACTGTTACACAAACCACTGTCCAGGTGAACACGGGAAAACTGAATGGATATGGGGGTATGCAGGTCAGAGACTGCTGATGGAGGGATCACTTACTGCAATGCGTCTGCCATCTCAGTACATCTTTCACCCCAGGAAGGCGCAACAAGCTGCCTGCTGAATAGAGCCACAGTGGTGCACTGCCACTGTGCAGCACTGTGCTGGGAGGGAGCAGGGTTGGCAGCGAGAGCCCCCCGAGAAGCAGATGGCATTTCCACCCAGCATGCTCCAGCTCAGGGCTTTAGAAAGGAGCTTTAAGAAAACCGCAGTGCGAGCACAGATAAATGTCGCAGTGTGAAGCAGATTGCTTTAGTCATTTTTTTGGCATGCAGAAAGTCAAACTCCCCCTCGCCCCTTGTGAAAGAAAAGAACATTGTTCACTGGGCTCAGTAGATGGTATTTTTTTTTTTTTCCTTTTTAGTAATCAGTGAAAAAAAATAGAGTATTAGTGAATAAATAAACAATCAAATAAATAAGATACAACTTTTCCATTCCTGGTGGATATGTGTGGCTTTTGCTTTGGGAATTGCTCATACCTCTGTGCAGATATCATAGAATCATAGGATCATAGAATAGTTTGGGTTGGAAGGGACCTCTAAGATCATCTAGTTCCAACCCCCAGCTATAGGCAGGACACCTCCCTCTAGACCAGGTTGCTCAAAACTCCATCCAGCCTGGCCTTGAATGCTTCCAGGGAGGGAGCATCCACAACCTCTCGGGGCAACCTGCTCCAGTGTCTCACCACCCTCACAGTAAGGAATTTCTTCCTAATATCTAGTCTAAATCTACCCTCTTCCAGTTTAAAGCCATTTTCCCTTGTCCTGTCGCTACATTCCCTTATAGAAAGTCCCTCCTCAGCTTTCCTGTAGGTACTGAGAGGCACGTAAAATTCTTTCACACCTATGCTGACAGCTATTCTGTAGACCTTATCAACTCTACATGCAAATTAAATGAACTGCTTAAAAAATTAAAGACTTTCAGAAAGCTGATGTTTGTGAAGAGAATAGAGGTACACCCTATCATGTCTGTGTTGCCACTGTGCTCTACAGCAGCTCCACATCAGACTAGCTGCAAGCAAACAAGTATGGCCCTCAAATCTGTTAGAAGTGTGTGGTTGAAGTAAGCCAGGCCTGAACGCTCAAGCCCAGGGGGATATCCATTGGAGTCTATAGAATCATGAATGTAATGAGTCAGCCAGGGTCACTTGTTTGTCCTCCCTTTCAAAAAGGGAGAGAGAGGAAACCAGATGGACTCAGCACAGGCAAAGGAGCTGAGCTTTGTCTAACAGCAAGCAGTCAGGTTGCAGCCAAGGTAATTCATGGGCTGAAGGATTGGTTCAATTTGTAAAAATCCCCTGAGGACTGGTTAATACACCAAAACCATGCCAGGATTAGGACTTCTGTTAAAAGAGGAGAGTTAGAAGCTGCTGTTCTAGGGGCAAGAGCCAGAAATGTTTGCTTTCCCTAATGATGCTTACAGCTGCACTGCCAGCAGGATTTTAGGCTTGACAGACCTCTCATCTAGTTCTTGTTTATATAGATGCAAAAGTACTAACATACTTTGAAATAAGCTGTGGAGTGTTAGTTTCAAAAAAGACTTAGGAATGCTTTTGAAGATGACAAACATTTTAGAGGACCTTGATTTTCCTGCATCCTTTGTACATTTTGATTTTTTAATAAAATATTGCTCTTTGGGTAACACTCCTCCTCACTTACTGGTCATCTATTGGAACATCTACAGAGTAAAAGTCTGTTGAGCTGTCCAGCTAAGCTGGTTGCAGCTACAAATGGAGAACACGGCTCTATCCAGTGTTACATAGTTGCAGTCCAGTTCTCCCCAACGCTTGGAGCAATAAAGACTATCACAAAAGGAACTGCAAAGTGGAGCAGGTTTTCCAAAGCGTTAGTCTGTAGACAATGAATAATAACATTGCCGGTGGGACTATTATCAGTTTGGGACTGGCCTTTGTAATGGAAAATTATTTTAACTCAGAAATTCTGTATAGGCCTTTAGCATAGGGTCGCAAGTGGTTAGTAGTATATATTTTTTGGGAATTCTGTGGAGTCAGAGGAAATTAAAATAAAAAATGTAGGTGGAATGGTTTCCATAGGCAGTCTCTGCCTTTGCAGCAAGCTTTCCCACACACATTTTAGTAGCTGTGATTCACTGTGGAGGCTGATATTAATTGTTAGTGCCAGTGGTTTCATAAGTATACACTGATTTAAAGTGGCTCAGTGTTTGGGTGCTTAGAGGAAGATGTCATCGGAAACCGCCTCTAACTGACTAAGTCCCACTAACTTCAGTGAGGATTAAGTGCCCAAACACATAAACATCCTTTCTGAAATTCACCAGCTATCCTTTGCATTTTAGCAAATATCTTCCTTTATGCTGTATGCACTCTCCAAAGGACTAAAAACGGTGTCTAGAGGACTTTTTTTTTTTCTCTTGTATATGCTGTTTCTCCGGAAACTGTTCTTACATGGCCCTTGGTCACAAAAAATGGATTTATCTAAGGTGTTTGGGAGGGCATTGATAGTCTATTGCAATCTTTTCTTAGTTCATGAGGCAGTGGATAACCTAGGTAGACTTGGCGTTGTCTACAAGAATGGCACAACTCACATAGGACAGAGCAGTGAGGTTAAAAACAGGAAGGACAACTTCAATTTTTAAATCATGGGGTGCAGTGTAAACAATAGCACGTGTGAATTTTTATAACTAGTACTGATCAGTGCAGTTAATTACTGTGACTGGCACAATGTCCCAAGTTGATAATTAGTCTGAAGTACATTTTACAGTGGTAGTGCTCTTTATTTAGGTTCATGATAAAAGAGCACAAATAATGGGAGAGCTAAAATGTAAAGTTATTTATTTATTTATTTATTTATTTTTGCCACAAAACAAACCTCACATATTAGATTGTTCACTCCATAAGAAACTGAAGGCATAGCACAATGTAACTCCTGGTTATAATTTTATTCTAGATCTTTCTGCTAATTAGCAAGAC
>JACDJE010000415.1:704256-717957 GCA_016647715.1 Pavo muticus
CCTTAGAAATAACTGAGGATTCATATGATTTCATGGAATCATAGAGTCACAGAATGGTATGGGCTGGAAGGGACCTGTAAAGATCATCTGATCCCACCACTCTGTCATAGGCAGGGACATCTTTCACTGGGGCGGGTTGTTCAAAGCCCCATTAAACCTGGACTTGAACACTTCCAGGGAGGAAACATACACAGCTTCTCTGGACAACCTGTTCCAGTGCCTCACCACCCTCACTGTAAAACATTTATTCCTTAGATCCAAACTAAATCTATATTCTTTCTGTTTCAAACTGTTACATCTTGTCCCATTACTACAAATCCTGGTAAAAACACTTTCTCCGTCTTTGTGACAAACTCCCTTTTGTATACCAAAAAACGTCAATAAAGTCTCCCCAGAGCATTCTCTTCTCCAAGAGCCCAGGTCCCTCAGACTTTCTTTGTAGGAGAGGTGCTCCAGCCATCTCAGCCTTGGCCTCTCCTGGACTCACTCCAACAGTTCCAAGTCTGTCTTGTGCTGGGTGTTGTCTTGTAAGAACAGAAGGGAGAATCAGCATCCAGCTCATCACACTTCTGATACAGCACACTGCTGGCTCACATTGAGCTTTTTATCCACAGATACACTGAAGTGTTTCTCTACAGTCAATCAGTATTTCTCTGCTGTCAATCAGTCTATGACCCATACTATACTGATGTTGGGAATTGCTCCAGGCCAGGTGCAGCATTTTGCTCTTGGCCTTGTTGAACCTCATTAGGTGATCATCGGCCCTCTTCTCCAGCTTGTCCAGATCCCTCTGGATGGCATCTCTTCCTGCTGTTTTATCATCTGCACCGCTCAGTTTGGTGTCATCTGCATCACTCAGCTTGGAGTCACCTGCAAATTTGCTGAGGGTGCACTTCACCCATCATCATTAACAAAGAGCTCCTGAAGGACTCACCACTCACTACTAGTTTCTGTTTGGACAGTGAGCTACTGATTGGAATTCTTTGTATATGGATACCTTTAGATATGTCCAGCCATTTCTTTATTCACTGAATAGTCCATCCATCAAATCCATATATCTCCAATCTATAGGCAAGAATGTTGTGAGGGAAGGTATCAAAGGCCTTTCAGAAGTCCTGGCAATACTACACTGTCTGTGTACTTTGCACTCGTTTGATTGACTTTACTGACAATAGCGATTTAATTACCCCGGGAGCCTTGCAAATGGTATTTGTATAAGAATGAGTTACCTTTTAATGTTAGCGCAAAACAAACTAGTAGAAGCATAATTCCCAATCTGACCAAGTCAAAACACACTGATTAATTTTCTGTTTATGGAGAACCATTTCATTCAGAAAAAAAACTAGAAAGATTACTGATTATGTAATGTAATATACATAGCAAAATTTTAATCAGAAATATACCTACAGCACATAGTGTCATACACGAAAAATGTGATTTTGTATATATTTTTCTCTTCTGTATTACGTAAGCATGTTAATGACATTTGACTTTACAAATCAAATCAAAAGAAAAAGCAGATTAGTACAAAAGTAACTTTTCAGAAGAGTACTAGTCTACCTTAGTTTAAAATTCTAGCTGTGAAAATCAACTGATGTACTTTTTTCTTGGTTATTTGTTTGTTCAAACCCATCATTCTGCCTGAGCAACTGCACTAGGCCTTACATGTGAAACATAACAGTTAAAATTTGCAAGGTTCTTTTAAAGGTGCAATTTATGATTGAATAGGCCCTATTAATTAAGCAACTTCTTCAGATCTTTCAATAATGAAATCTGTTAATATTTGATCTTATCAAAATATATTGTGTTGAAAACATATAATCAATTTGTTTTATTTTGTTTTTAATTAGATTATCAGGGCAAGAAATAGGAGGGAAAACAAAAGGAGAAAAACAGAGAACGCTATTACAAGAGAATAAGCTGAAGAGAGAAATTTATATTAGGTTTATGATTGATTTTAACCAAGTACAATGTTAAGAAAAAAATCCACAAAAGAGATGAAGTTTGCTCAATGCAGCATTACTTTTATAGGTGTGAAAACAGTTTTCAGTGAAGTTACATATATGAAACCAGGGTAGTGAAATAGTGAATTGCAGCAACTGTGCCTGATCATCTGTGTGAAGACTGCCATCTCCACTGTCTGAACTGGGGACTCTGGAGCATTTGGTTGGGCTTGACATGCTCTGTTCTTCATCAGAGATTTAGCATTGCCTTTGCTGAGAATGAAATACCTCACGTTTATGCCGTTTGTTAAGCAGGAGTAAGATTAGTCATCTAAGTATCTACTGGCTAAGTGTTTTAATGGATGAGGCTGCTCATGTGCTTAAAGGCAAGCATGTGCTTTGATATTCACCTGATCCAGGGCTTCTGTTGGTCATCTGGCCAGACTGCTGCAGTTTTCTGGCTCTGTTCATCAGTGGCTCTTTGTAGCCCACAGCAAAGTGACTATAATTTCTGAAGGTTTAAGTTGACACACACAGAAGCTCATGAAAAAGAAAACACATAAAACTACCAAAAATAAGTAACCCCTGCAATATTACTGTACTGGATGCTTCAATTACTTCCTAAAACCCTAATTATGAGGTAGCAATAGAATATTCACAAGTAGAAATAGAAGAAACAAAAGGACTATAAAATTCTCATGCTTAGTCTGCACCCGCATAACAAGGCTGCTAATTTTCTGAAGGAGAAATGCTTGCTGTAGCACATGTGATACAACCCAGCTTGCATCTGTGTAGTTTTCTATCAGTAGGTCTCAAGGCAGTGGTAATTCCATGTAACAAGTGAGGAAGCAAGAGCATAGAGTTGAGATGTACAACCTAAAATCACCCAGTACACTGATAGTAGTCTCAAGTCTCCTATGCAGTAGCAGTTCATCCTCCATGAAGAAGTCCAGAGCACTCTCAGATACATTCAGAGGACTGTTTAGATCAGTAGATAAAACCTAGCAGGATTTCTCAAAGACTGAAACAGAGGTCACTTCAGTTTTTCTGTCTATTCCTATGAATTGTTTGAGCTTAACTTCTTTGTGATTTTTCACTTCAGCTTGTCTTTGAACTTCTCTTTCTGACTTGAAGGTGAAGCAACGCACATTAATTGCAGCCATTTCCTAGGCATAGCCCAATCTTGCTGTGCTAATTCTGGATTAAAAAAAGTAAGAAGCAGTAGATTGTATAGAGAATTTGGTCTAAATTAACCCCCACCCCCCAAAACAACAACAACATCAAAAAACCCTTCATCATTTCACTAATATGTGCCAGCCACAACTGTTCAAAAATGCTGAGTCTAAATTCCAAAATATAAAATGCTTATATACACTTTTTAGCATTTAAAGTTTAAAGAATGTATTTGTAAGTACTGATTAGGACTATCTGAGGTAATATTTGGATGATTGTAGATGAACCATTTTAAGAATCTGAATATGGTAAAACTTCAAAATAAATTTCTAGAGAAACAGTGTTATTGTTGGCTACTAACAAAAAGTGGGGATGGAAGAAATATGAGCAATGCAAATTTTTTTCTGTGTCTATATCCAAACTGAACAAAGCTTGTATACTGAGTTCCAAAACACATAACTGCTATTTGGTTTTATTTGCATTCCTGACCTGGTCTGATCAGAATGCTAATATAGTAGAAGACCATAGTTTTTTCTGCCCTGGCTTGTAGAACTGGAGATCCTATAAACTTATCTGCTCTCAGATAAGAGAGCAGCTAGGGTTTCTTTGCTGATGTCAGGGTTTTGTATAGCTCAAAAAAATGCGCTATTTCAAGATTTTTGTCCTGTATTTTACTGCCAAATTTGAATAATGAGTTTGAATACCGCTGAGGCAGAGCCTCAGTTTTTACCTCTGCTTAGTTTCCTGTTCTGTTCTACAAAAGAGACAAGTGAAACTCCTATCTTTCAAAAGTTTCAGAACAACTTTTAAAAAACCTGATAATGATCTATCAGAAATAGAGATGTGCTGAAATCCTACAATGGAAAGATCGTATGTGACTTACCAGGAGAATCCGCTTACATTGTAAGCACTAAGTGAGTTTAAAGTGCCTAAACGAACAGCTGGCAGAAATTGCATGATCACCAGCCCTTGTTCTCACAGGGAACTTCAGCTTTCCTGATACATGTTGGAAATACAATGCAGCACAGAAGAAGTAGTCTAGGAGGTTTCTAGAGTGTATGCCTGACTCAGCTGGTAAGCGAGCCTACCAGGGGAGGTACCCTGCTAGACCTGCTGTTCACAAACATAGAAGGTCTGGTGGGAGATGTGGTGGTCAGGAGCTGTCTTGGACAGAGTGACCTCGAAATGGTAGAGTTCTCAATTCTTGGTGAAGTCAGGAGGGGAGGCAGCAAAACCACTACCTTGGACTTCCAGAGGGCAGATTTGAACTGTTCAGGACTCTGGGAGGGAGAGCCCATTGGTGTTCAGTCCTGAAGGGTAAAAGGGTGTAGGAAGGATGGATGCTCCTCAAGAAGGAAGTCATAAAGGCACAAGAGCAGACTGTCCCCCTGCGCTGTAAGATGAGCCAGCGGGGAAGAAGACTGGCATGGATGAACAGGGAGCTTTTCCCGAGGTTACAAGAGAAAAAGAGAACTTACCTCCAGTGGAAGAAGGGAAGGACAACTTGAGTACAAAGAAGTTGACAGGATATGCAGGGAATGAATTAGAAAGGCAAAAGCCCATCTTGAACTCAACTTGGCTGTTGGGGTAAAAGAGAATAAAAAGCATTTTTGCAAATATATTGACAGTAAGAGGAGGACTAAGGAGAATCTCCATCCTTTATGGAATGCCAAGGGGACCATGACCACTGAGGATAAGAAAAAGGCTGAGGTTCTCAGTGCGTTCTTTATGACTGTCTTTAAAAGTCAAAACAGTTATCCTCAGGGTACTCTCTGATTTGGAAGCCTTGGATGGGGAGCAAAATAAACCCCCCACAGTTCAGGTGGAAACACTTAGAGACCTACTACTCCACCTGAACTGTCACAAGTCCATGGGACCAGATGGGATCCACCTGAGGATGCTAAGGGAGCTGGCGGAGGTGATAGCCCAGCTGCTTTCCATCATCCATCAGTGTTCCTGGTCAACTGGAGAGGTCCCAGAGGATCGGAAGCTTGCCAGTGTGTCTCCCATCTACAAGAAGGGTCGTAAGGAGACTGTCAGCCTGGCCTTGGTGCCAGGGAGGGTTATGGAGCAGATAATCTTGAGGGAAATCACACAGTGTTTGTGAGATAACCAGGGGATCAGGCCTAGCCAGCATGTGTTCGTGAAAGGCAGGACCTGCTTGATCATCCTGATCTTCTTCTATCGTTGAGTGACCCACCTGTGGATGAAGGAAAGGCTGCTGATGTAGTCTACCTAGACTTCAGCAAAGCCTTTGACACTGTCTCCCACAATATTCTCCTGGAGAAGGTGGCAGCCTGTGGCTTGGACAGGTACACTCTTTGCTGGGTAAAACACTGGCTGGATGGCTGGACCCAGAGAGTGGTGGGGAACGGAGTTAAATCCAAGAGGTGACTAGTCACGAGTGGTGTTCCCCAGGGGTCAGTGCTGGGATCTATCCTGTTCAATATCTTCACTGATGACCTGGATGAGGGGATTGAGTCCATAAATATGAATATAAGGCAGACTTAAATGAAAGTCCTGAATATCATAAAAATGTTTCTGAGGCTCAGATGGTGTCTTGAACTTCACGTCTTTCCTTCCCATGACAAAAGTCTGATCTCATTTGCCCAGTTTGCTGGAGTATGTTCTTTAAGGAACTTGTAGTTTACACCAGTGAAAATGCAGTTAAGTTCCCTAGATCGAATACCTTTGCCTCTAAAAGATTTAGACCATGTTTCAAATAGTAACTAATTTAAACAACTTTTATTCCACTCTGTGCTAGAAGAAAGAATAGTTTAATCATATTTTATTTGCAGAACTTTTCTGAAAGGCTCCAGAAAAATGCTTTGTTTCCATACCTCCACTGTGCTTCTTAAATTCATGTATTGTACTTACATGAAGACAATGAAAAATATTCTTCATAACTAGAACAAGATGAAAATTAAAACAAAATTTAAAGTTCCAACAAAACCTCATCATTACAAAACAAATGCCCCTCTCCCCCTAAAACAAAACAAAAAAACACAGAAAACAAAAAACCAAACCCAAAGCCCCACCAAAACTAAAAGAGGCTGAGACATGAAATGTTTCATAAAATAGTCTATGGCCAAATATGACTGAAAAAGTGATCTCTCAAGATTAGGATTTAGCTGCTATGTGAATCATAACATTAAGGAAATATCTGGATTTCATGAGATTTTCAGTGCTCATTTCTTCAGTGAAGAAGGTCATTGGAAAGTTTTACTGCATCTTCTGGCTGTTCCAGTGCTGTCTCCCCATCTCTAGGTTTGTACATGGCCAGGCACTGCAAGTTGCATCCTTACTGCATCACTCCTGCCCCTTGAACCATTTTGATACATCTCAACCCATGGGAAACAAAATCAAAAACATGGTCAGCTATAGTTTTAAATTCATCACTGTTGATAAAATAACTCTTTAATGAAGAAGTCTTAGAAAAGTTGAATCCCGTCAGAAGACTAGTAAGGGTCTGTGTATTCAGACAACAGCTATCATCTGCTGATTGTTTTTGTAAACCACTTTCCTGTATTAGCACCTACATGGCCTGCATGACTTCCCTGTTGACCGACTGACTTTTGCAGCTTGCCCAGGGCATTAAGGACAAAGGCAAGGTCCTACCAGTGCCTGTGGGAGGAAGCTGACCTCCAAGAATGATAAGTCCTGGGGGCCACCTGTACAGACAGACATGTCTGCGCTCCTGATATGGACTGATATGGAGATGCTCAGTTTCTTCACTTGCATTTGAAACATCCCTAAGAGATTCAGACTTCCCCCGTGTGTAAAGAGCAGTGCACAACTGTCCATAGGTATATACAGTAGCAAGTTTTAGCTGTTCTTGAAAACTTCAGGAAGATGTATTGATGCTATGTACCCTGGAGTGCCAGTTATTGGCACTTTTCATATATCATATTTACAGCCGTGCCACGTAATTAATTAATTATTTATTTTTCTCACAAGTACTTTCACATCAGCTTCTTCACAGCAACTTTCAGTTTGGCAGTGCAGGTCCCTTTATCCAAGACTGCAGGGTAGATTCTTCACCATGCTCTCCATGGAGGATCCCCTTATCTCCCACTACATCCAGGACAGAGGCCTGCACCCAGCTCTTTGCCCTACAGAGCCATTAAACCGAGATTCAAACACCAAACCTATCTCTGCATCCCTCTTCCTTGTTTGTAATAATCATTTTATCTCTTCTTTTCTGCTGCCTTTGCAGGTATCTTGGGATAGAAGATCAAGTATCTCTACTGAAGCATATAAACAATGTACGCATAGCTACTGAAAAACAGCTAATACCTCTATATACTCAAATAGAAATTTTCAAAGGTGATGGTGATAATTAGAGTAATAGTCATAGATGTGGAAGGATGATTCAGTTAAGTAACTTAATGTAACTGATTCCAGAGGAAAACTGGACTTTGTTCATCGTTCAAAATCTGCTTCTTCTCTCTGATGGAAGAATAGCATGCATCTTCTTGCTTGTGTTTCTAGTTTACATCTGCAGGTAGTGTATTTTCTACTCACTGGTGTCAATTTAGTCTTAGAAATGCCTGCCAAAGAAATGCGATTTGCAAGTAACACCTGAATTTGACAATCTACAGAGTCTTTATCTCCTGCAGTTAACTGCAGTCTGGGTGTTGTTCTGATGTTTGTTTCATTTTAAGCATACAAACATACTGAAAATGGTGAGGATATTATTTATATCACTGCCGTATCAGCCAAGGATCACTTTTAATGTCTGCCTTCCAAACGACAGATCAGTTGAAATCTAACAAGTCATGAAAAGCAGTGACAACAGACATGGTGCAAGACTAACATGGTTTAATTTCATGCTATCTCTTTTTACAGAATTGTGGAATGTTTTTTCCTCTCTGCAACCTATGCCAATGCTCTGTCACTTGCCCACTAAAGAAATGCTTTTGGATGTTTAGACTTAACTTCCTGTGTTCCAGTTTGTGCCCATTACATCCTATCATGTCAGCGGGTACCATTGAAAGGAGTCTGGCTCCAGCTTCATTCTTCCTTCAAGTATTTATGGAGTTTGGTGAGATGCTCTCTGAGCCTTCTCTTTTCCAGGCTAAGGAGTCCCAGATCTTTCAGCCTTTTCCCATAGAGAAATGCTTTAGTTCTTCATCATCTTAGTGGCCCTGTGTCAGACTCTCTTTGGTACTGCGATCTCTCTCTTCTACTGAAGACCTCAGAACTGAACACAGAACTCCAGGTATGGCCTGACTAATACTGATTAGGGTGGAATCACCTCTCTTGACCTGCTGGCAATAGTTTGCCTAATGCAGCCCAGGATACCATTAGACTTCCTAGTGGTAAGGTCACATTGCTGACTCATGCTCAACTTGATATCTCTCAGGACCACCAGGTACCTTTCTGCAGAGCTGCCTTCGAATTGGATGGCCCCTAGCATTTCCTGGTGGCTGGGGTT
Source organism: Pavo muticus (assembly GCA_016647715.1). Classification (NCBI taxonomy): domain Eukaryota; kingdom Metazoa; phylum Chordata; class Aves; order Galliformes; family Phasianidae; genus Pavo; species Pavo muticus. The sequence continues at coordinate 712,810 of JACDJE010000415.1, forward strand.
ATTCCTCTTCAAATGCAGGACTCTGCACTACTTGTTGACCTTCATGAGGCTCTTGTCAGCCCACCTCTCCAGCCAGCAGAAGTCCCTCATGGCAATGTGACCGTCTGGTGAATCTGCCACTCTCCTTGGTTTTTATTGCTAGAGCCATCAGCTTTCAAAAGTAGCGAGACTTCCCAGGCTTTGTGGCGAATGGATCTCCTGTGTAACATGTGACTACATCGAATGTATTGCCATCTGCTGGTAGCAGCTAAAACTGCAGCTTTTCAAGGGACTGTTGACTGGACTTTCTGGAGATTCTGACAGAAGATTATAATAGAAATAATTTAACAAAGGCTCAATCTATGCATAGGGTAACAGACCTAGAAGCTATTTATATGACAATTCATCAACATTGCTTGTGTTTCTAGCTTTTCACATTGTTACAGATTGATACAGATTGATAAAAGTGTATGAAGATACTTTTCATTACTATTGACTTGCGGAACAAACTCTATAACCACGAAGTAGTTGTAGAGCAGGTATATTTATTCAGACGACTGAGTGCAGGGGGGATAACTCCTTCCTAGCCTGCACACCGAAAGCAGGTAAACAACTCTATTTATACAGGGAATACATGCATATTGATGGCACAAGGAGTGGTTATTACAATTAATTCTAGAAATTCATTACAATATTCCACACCTATTCTACGCCCCAAACTCCACCCCTAACTAATGACCCCATGTCATTCCCATTGCTCGTGCTCAACTACTCTTACAATTTTAACAATATAACAGATTTAGCCCTTTATTCAATTCCCCCCTTTTCTATGTCCTAGCAAATTCTTTTGCTAAATTATTCTGTTATTATTCTGTTACAAATATTCAGGGCCTGAGTGAGATTTTCTGTCACTTGTATAAAAGCATTATCCTGCCAGGCTGAAGCAAGTCCTATACAAACACTATTTACAAAAATTAGCATATACATGTTGCCTTCTTAAGTTTGAGCTTAAGAGGTTCCTTCTCTTCGACAGTCCACAGTGATTTTGTCATCTTCTTGACTCGAGTATGATGAATCCACAACGCCTGTTCTTTCATCTTGACCGCTGTGTATGATGTTAATATTACCAACAACAGTCCTTCCCACTTGGTCTCAAGCAGTGAACCTGAGAGGGATTTGACATATACATAATCTCCAGGTTTAACATTATGAACAGGTCCATCCAATCCTCTTGCCCTTACGCCCAAAACCAACTTTTCTATTTCTTTTAACTGCCGTTGCAGGCCTATTACATATCCTGTAAAGGTCTCTTCGCCTACTTGATTTGAGGTGCAATTCTGAATCATATATGGCCTACCATATTATATTTCAAATGGGCTTAGTCCTTTCTTCACTCGAGATTTGGTTCTTATTCTCAGTAAAGCCAATGATAATGCTTGGGGCCAAGTCACCCCAGCCTCTTGCCCTAGCTTAACAATTTGCTATTTGATCAGATGATTCATTTTCTCTACTTGACCACTTGACTGTGGCCGATAGGGAGTATGTAATTGCCAGTCAATCCCTAATAGTTGGCTTACTTGTGCTACTACCTTAGCTACATCAAGGGTGAGGCCCTTGATCAGAGGAAATAGTTACTGGAACCCCAAATCTTGGAATTATCTCCTGTAACAATAGTTTAGTTACTTCCCGTGCTTTGTTGGTCCTGCAAGAGAAAGCCTCTGGCCACCCTGAAAAGGTATTGGTTAGAACTAGCATATACTGAAACCCTCCTTTTTCCCAGCAGTTTAAAAAAAAAAAATCAATTTGTCGTTGTTGCCCTGGAAGGTTCCCTTTCCCAATAGGCCCCACTTGTATCCTGTTCCTGGTACTAGAATAATATAATTACTTTGTATTGTCTGTTCCCCCAGTACGTTTTATTATGCTCCCTTAGAACCAATTTCCATAAAATACTACAGGGCACAACAATATGTCCATCTGGGTATGCACCCATCTGTCAGCTTGCTCTCTTCCCTTTTAAATCCTTAATTAGATTCCTATCCTCTTTAGAATACCTTATAGGTTCTGACTCAGGTTCAGTGATTTTAAGTTTACCGTCCGGAATTAAAGCCGGTTTACGAATTTCTTTTCTTTCAGCTGCCTGCTTTTCTGCCTGATCCACCATCATATTTCCAGTTTCCTGTACAGTGTCACTCTTCTCATGTCCTTTATAATGTATAACAGCCATGCTCTTTGGTAAATTTACATTATGCTGAATTTGTTTTCCTTTTGTGTAAGCAATCCTCGCTCTTTCCAGATGGTATCATGAGTGGGTAGCACACCAAAAGCATATTTAGCATCTGTCCATATATTTAAGGATCTTGTCAAGGCAGTTATTTCAGCCTTCTGAGCAGAAGTCCATACAGGTAATGGTTTTGCTTCAGTTACCTTGTCAGTAGCAGTTACTGCATATCCTGCCTTACAGTTTTCTTGTCTCACAAAACTGCTTCTGTCAGTGAATCCAGGAATCCTCCGCATCATCCAGTGGTTCTTCCTGTAGGTCCGACTGACTGGCGCAGACAGTCTCCATGCAGTCGCACACTGATGGTTTGGAGGTAGTTCTGCGTCGCTGTCCTGGGCATTCAGCAAATTGTTTCCCCCCTTCTCTTAGATCAGTTGAGCTTTCTGTTCAGAAACTTGATAACCACTGAAACCAAGAAACTCAGCAAACTCACAGTTCATTGTACACAGTCCTCTTTTGTCACTGTGGCATCCATGTACTGCAGTAAAGTTCCACCTTGGGATGGAGGAACCTAAGTCTCAGGCTCACAAGCTGACCAGTTCTCGAAAATCATTGGGCTGTTCTCACAACCCTGGGTAACACTATCCAGGTTAACTGATTTTTTTTTTTTTTTTCCCTCTCCCCCCCCCTGTACTGGGGTTTTCCTATTCAAAGGCAAATAATTTTAGACTTTCTTTGGCAAAACCAGGCAGAAAAACATGTCCTTCAAATCCAGAATGACAAACTCCACCTACTCATTCCTTAACTTGCCACCACGGGTTATATATCTTCAATAATTGCCCTCAAATCTTATACCAAACTATAGCTCTTGCTATCCAATTTTTCATTAGCAAGATTGGGTATTCCCAGTTGGGATTCCTATCCACTTAATAATCCAAAATCCAAAAACTTATTTATTATTTCTTTTATCCTCCTACAATCTTTTATCCTCAAAGGGCATTGCTTTACCCTGACTGGGCTGGCTCCCATCTTTAACTTAACTTCTACTGGGCTGCATTTTTGGCTCTGCCAGGCATTCCCAATGCCTGCAATCCTGTGTATACCTAAGATTTACATAACTTCTGAGGGTACAACATTGCTTTTCCCAGTTTGTGCTAAAGCCAGACTTAAAATTTTCAGTCAATTGGTCTTGCTTGACTCTTAGCTCCAATTTTCTTTACCAAATTTAATCTCTACATTCAACTGTTCTAATACGTCATGCCCAAGTAATGGTTTTGGAGAATGTGGCATATACAAGAATTTATGTATTCCTACTTGTTCTCCTGGCCTGTATTTAATTGGTCCCCAAAGTAAGCTTCTCTTGCCAGTAGCTTCTACAACTATTACAAAAATCATCTATGGGTAATAATTCTTGACGTAGCACAGAGTAAGAGGCATCTGTATCAGAAAATAAACCTCTTTACCCTGCTTCCCCAGCTGCTTTCAGTCCAGTGGGGGTGGAACTCTCTCTGGGTCTTTCCGGGCTTCTCCTCACCTCTTCCGTGAGGGAATCTCTGGGTCCTTAGGCCCTGTTCTAGTGCAGCAACAGTAACAGCTGCTATTGTTCTTCCCAATTTCCTTACTTCCTTGCTATCTCTGTTTCTCAGTTTTTCCAGATCCCTCGCCTCTCTTTTCGGTAAGGACATCCCTGTTACACCATGCTCAACTTTGCCTTCCTCACCCTGTTTCTTTCCCAAACACTTTTCATTTTCCAAACTTTCATCATTACAGAAATTACTAACATTATATTTCAGTTTCACCCCCTCCCCTCCCCAGTGGGGACCAGTGCTAACCGAAAGCAGGTAAACAACTCTATTTATAGAGGGAATACACGCATATTCATGGGACAAGGAGTGGTTATTACATTTAATTCTAGAAATTCATTACAATATTCCACACCTATTCTAAGCCCCAAACTCCACCCCTAACTAATGACCCCATATTGTTCCCATTGTTCGTGCTCAACTACTCTTACAGTTTTGACAATATAACAGACTTAGCCCTCTATTCACTGTGATAGTCAAAGAATCACAGAAATAATAAACTAATAATCTTTCCCTACTTCTGCAGAAATCAGGAAAATTAAGCAAGTCAATGAATACAGTTTGACAGATATGTGTATCTATATGTGGAGATCTGGAATTTATGGGTGAATTTTGCATCAAATAGAAAAGTACACATATTCTTTCTCTGTGTTTGACACAGTGGCCTTAGTCAAGAACATGTGACAAAGCATATTAGACACAGAAAGAAGCAGTGAATCCTCCAAAACATTAAAAAGTATTAAGAAACATTGGGAGGGAAAGAAAAGAAAGCCCTCTCTATGCCTCATGTTCAAATGCCTTGGCTCCTCTGGAGGACAGTTGAAAAGGTGACACAGAATTTAGAGCATGAGCATCACCACTGATATTAAAACTTTGGTTGTGGCATCATATCATGGCAGTGCTAGAATTGTCTCTGCTCAGGTATGCGAAGCTGTTTTCCAAGGATCTTGCCTCAATAAATGATGACACAGTGCTGCAGTTTTTAGGAAAAAGAATATAATCTGAAAAAGATCTTCCAAACTTGCATTTGTCTTTCAACAGATATGTAAACTTACACAGTGGAAAGCTCACTGGCAGGTTATAGGTAAGTAGTTTTCTACAATTTATTCTGTAGCTGATGATATGCATTTTGCCAAAATCATAATATTTTTAAGACAAGCTTTAGTCTCTGCTACCTTTGATGTTTTTCTTTTTCTTTTCATAAATACCTTTGTGTTGTGGTTTGGTGATTTTTCTTTTGTGATCAGTATTCCACATCAGAACATCATGTGAACCAGTAGGATTTAAAGAGTTAATGTTCTGGTTCCGTTTACTGCCCCTTATGGGCATGTGGAGTATCCTGACGGGAGGAGAGGTGCGGCTTCCCTG
>JACDJE010000404.1:0-14229 GCA_016647715.1 Pavo muticus
TTTTTTTTTTTTTTACAATAAAAATTATGACTCTTCAGTTAGGACCATTAGCAAATGGATACTGGCGAGATGAACCAATCTCTTTTGAGAAGAGAGCAGACGTTATCAAAGGGCTAAAGGTTAGATGATCAGAAAGTTTATGGGCTCTTAGTAATATCCTATCATCATTACACAGGAGTTTTGTTAATCAGTTTGTTACAACCTTATTACTTTGGAAAAAGGGGAAATTCCCTTGGAACATTACGTCACTGATTCAGTTTAGAAGACTAGCTCAGTTACTGCCTCACCAATCAATTGTATAGTTCATGACATTAACTGCTTCAAAGTAAAAAAATGTTCCTAGTGAGACTAGAATGAAAAAGGGGAGATATAGGCTTATTTTTACTTTATAAATGAGAATATAGAAGGGCATAAATGTTTTCTGTAAGGGAATTTTTAGCTTTAACTGCATACAAACATAAAATAATATAAAGGAATTCAGAGGATTAGTAGAAGTATTTTTCTTATTCCTTCTTTTTTTTTCTCCAGCACTACTCTTAGAATTGTGACTTCCATACTTGAGTCATTGTTGAAGTAAGTTACATCTTTAAAAGCAGAGCAGAAGTCTTGTGATATGGATTCCAAAGTCTAAGATTAGGCATGTATTCTTCTCCCCCATGTCCCTGTCTAGGAAAGACAAAGACAAAGCTTTGTTCTAGGTCTTCCTCTTATTCCTTTTCAGCTAAAAACAATAGCTGACACTTTATGATGAGCCTTGGCTATTCCTCATATCAGGTTATGCTCTTTAATACAATCAAAGAAATTCAGTTGAGAGATCTAGAGAATAAAAAATTTAATTCAGCTGCTATAAAATGACAAAATGAAAAAAAAAAATTAATTCAAGGCTGGTTAGAGAGCTATCTTTTTCAAGTAGGGACCAGGGGATTAGTAGAAAGTTTGACAAAGAAATAGAAGAACATTTCGTTCAGGAAAGTTGGTAGCCCATGAAGAGATTGGAAATACTTAAGGAAATGAATACGCAGAAAAAAATGTTAAATAATCTAGAGGAGGGATGTGAAATAAGAAAGATTATGGAAAGATGATAGAGACTGCATTTTCTGAGCACTTTTTAGTAAAACATCATAAGGCACACTGTTCTGCAGAAAGCTCTGCAGAATGCAGCCTCTTCTGCACAGGCTCAACTAAACAAAAATCTCAGATAATTGATCTCCATAAGTCCTTTAAAAGTTCATCAGATCTGCTTAATATATACTAAAAAAAATCATGAGTTTTACTTATTTATTTAAAATGCCTATCCAGCTTGCAGCTTTTTGTGCTTGCACTGTCAGTTGTATATAACGAAGAATTACTGCTATGGAAACAAAGAACTACTCACAGCATTGTTCTTCTAGGAGTTCCTACTAAGTTCTTTGCAGATGATCAGGCTTTCAATAATCAGTTAAAATATTCATATTTAGGTATATTAAAACAGGGTTTATAACCTGGATGAAGGCACTGAGCACACCCTCAGTATGTTTGCAGGTTACACCAACTTGGCAGGAAGTTTTGATCTGCATGGGGGAAGGAAGGCCCTGCAGAGCAATCTGAATAGGCTGAATCACTGGTCTGAGACCAGTGGGATGAAGTTCAACAAGACTCAAGTGCTGGGTCCTGCACTTTAACCACAGCAACCCCAGACAACTATACAGGCTTGGAGCAGATTGGCTGGAAGACTGTGTAGAGGAAATGGACACGAGGGTATTGGTCGACAATCAGCTGAACATGATTCAGCCAAGAAGGCCAATGGCATCCTGGCTTGTATCAGAAATAGTGTATCAGAAATAGGAGCAGGGAAGTGATCATCCCTCTGTAGTTAGCCCTGATGAGACCGCACCTCAAGTACGGTGTTCAGTTTGGGGCCCTTCAATACAAAAAAGACATCAAGGCTCTGGGATGTGTTCAGAGAAGGGCAACGAAGCTGATGAGAGGTCTGGAGCACAAGTCTTATGGGGAGCCTCTGAGGGAGCTGGGATTGTTTAGTCGGGAGGAGGCTCAGGGGAGACATTATCGCTCTCTATAATTACTTGAAGAGAGGTTGTGGTGAGATGGTGATCCACCTCTTCTCCCATGTAACTAGGGATAAGACTAGAGGGAATGGCCTCAAGTTCTGCCAGGGGAGATTCAGGTTGGACATTAGGAAATACTTTTCCGAGAGAATGGTAAGATGCTGGAGTGGGCTGCCCAGGGAGGTAGTGGAGTCACAATCTCTGGAGGTGTTCAAGATGTTGTTCTGAGGGACATGGTTTAGAGAGAAATATTGGTGATAGGTGCACTGAATGATCTTGGAGGTCTTTTCCAAACTTGGTGATTCTATGATTCTATGAAAACAAAAGTTATTAAAAGTGACTGAGCCAATTGTTTCAGGTGTTGTATTTTTTTAACCTGGAGAAAAGGAGGCTAAGGGGGGACGCCATCACTCTCTACAGCAACCTGAAAAAAGGTTGTGGCAGGAGGGACGTTGGTCTCTTTTCTCAGATGACATGTGATTGGATGAGCAAATGGTTTTGAGTTGGGCCAAGGGAGGGTTAGATGGCATATTAAGAAAAATTTATTCTATGACTGTGAGTGGAACAGGCTGTTCAGGGCAGTGAAGGAGTCCCCATCCCTGGAGAGATGTGCAGATGTGGCACTAATTGAACTAAGGTCCAGTGATGGGACTCAGTAGATAAAGCTAATGATTGGACTTGGTGATCTTGAAAGTCTTTTCCAACCTAGATGATCCTATGCTTCTGTTTATAAATTGGAAACAATTAAGCCTTTTAAAATTTTATTCTGTAATCTTCTGACTTGTATTAATTTCTATTGATACATTCTACCTAAAAGTTTTGTTGGGATATATGAATACAAATGTGAAGTGGTAAGAATTTCATTTATATTTGTAATATTGGCTCCAACTAATTAAACTGAGTATTCCTTTGTTCTACAGAATATCGTGACAATGATCACTTCTCCTGTACTCAGATATGATTCACTGAGTTTCTCAAAGTGTTGTGGACTCATGTATAGTTACAGGATTGTTGCTATCCAGAAAAGTGAATCTCGCTATGTCTGTACAGCCATGTTTTGAAACAGCTGAACTAGAATTTTAGTTGCAGTGGAATCATCTACCATAAAACTGCCCTCTGAGTCCACATTTAGTCACACGTTAAATTCACTGAACTGGCTCGTAATATTCTGTTATTAATATGTCACCTCCATCCTTACATGCAGAAGAACTTATTTATGGTAAGGGTAAAGGAGCACTGGAACATGTTGCTCAGAGAGGTTGTGGAGTCTCTTATCGATATATTTAAAAACTGTGCAACCTATTGTAGGGTACCTGGTTTAGGAGTGGGCTTGGACTCGATGATCTCTTGATGTCCCTTCCAACCCCTGTGATTCTGTGATTCCTTGTGTATGTCAACATTAAAAACTGCTGACAGGTTATCCCAGTTGCCTATAAAAAATAAAAGAGATCGAATAGATAAGAAATAATTGAAAATGACACACTTTATGTAATAAATAAATAAATAAATAAAAATAGAACTTAAAACAGAATATGGTTTCAGTCAGTGAGCTCCTATGGTATTTCATAAGCTCTCACTGACTGTCACAGAGAATGAGACCTGCATGTTCCTGACTCCCATGGGAAGGATGAGATGATACTATGTGTAAAAGCTTCCTCTGACCACCTGTGGCAGCTGCAATGTCAGGGTGTGGTGAAAAGGGAAAAAAACCCAATCAAACAAAAATCTCTATGTGCAAGAATTTAACTTGCCACCAGTAGGAATCTCCCCTAGAACAATTAATCCTTTATACTTCTGATACTAAACTGAAGGTGAGATGAATCAGCCTCTGAGGGTGTTTATATCTCTCTCTTTAATGACTAGATTACTAGTTGACTACATGGTCAGATGATACTTTTTGACAAGATACCTAAGTTTTAGATGGCTTAATATAATTGAGATGAATCCTACACACTGTAATACACAGCTGAATAGAGCAAAATGGGGAGGCATTCATAGTCTAATAGTGATGAAGCTGGCACAAATCTTGAATGGAATAAAATTAAAGGAGAATATTAAATCCAGTTTTAGTTGAATGCTTTATTAAATTTTACTTATCTTACATTTTAACAAATATTTCCAAATATAACTTATTATCTCTCTTACAAAAGGCAGCACATATGGTACTATTTGATAGCTGCAGAATGAAATGCCAGCTTGCATAAATATAGACTTAGGGAAATTGTCCTTAGAACCAATAACATATGAGGTAAGTAATTAATAGGATTGATAATTATTTATTACGTTTAGGAAAATATTAGGAAAGTATACAATATCTTGTGTTTTTAATTTATCCATTCTGTTCTCTCACACTTTTAAGTCTTATAGGTCCACTAATTTCAGGAACAAAAACCAGAGCTAATGCTTTTTGGTTACAGTGAAAATACCACCTTGAAATGTCTTTTTGAATACTAAATCAGGAGTAATTTAAGGTCTACTGGCTTGAGTAAATATGTATTAAGATGATACATTTCAAATTAGCAAATATGTTAGTCAATTTCTGAAAAGCTGGAACTTTGATACTGATTGTATTACTTCATTCACTTTAAGAAAGTTATCAGAAAAATAGAAATTGTTTGAATTAGTTAAATCTAATCAAATATATACATTTTTAGGAAAGCTTTTAAATCACTTGCTGGCCTGATATCTACTGCTCATCATTTAAAAAAAAAATGAAGTTATGACTATCTCAGAGGAAGAAAGAAAAAAAGGGCTATATGGCAGTGCATACAGCAGGGACTAAGAACTAGATTCACAAGAAGACGTGCTGCAAGGCCAACAACAGCATAAAGCACAAGAAGCGTTATGCTTTCCTGCTGTACATTCAAAACCAGAATTTTGTTTATTGACTTATCTACATTTGGCAGTAGAAAACACAGATGGCACTATATTTAAAAATTACCTTTGTTATTATTTCTTGTGATCTCCTTTTCTATTGCTATAGTTTGTTTTTGGTTCCAGTGGAGATACAGATTTATTTCATGAGTGTTACTGAGAAATAAGTGAGCAGCAATGTTTTTCATTCGAAGTGCAGGCTCTATAAATTATGCAAGCCTTGACTTTGTAGGAGAAATCTAAAATAGTCTGGTGACTTCCAGCACATTTAATGCATAAGGCTGAGCTTTAAGCAACTTGACCGGGTTAGGAACATGGATGACAACTGACCTACTGTTGTAAACATACTTAGGTAAAACAAGTATTTTGTGACTCAGAATTTCTTTAAAGTTAAAAGTATTTTTTTGAATTGTCAGGCAATTCAATACTCCGGATTAGCTGTGCTTTGTTCCCAGGAGCCTTCATGTCTGTCCTTTTCCTCTGTTTTCTTCTGGATCATATGAATCTTTAACATGAGGCTAACAATATCAGTACTGTTGGAAAAGAAAGAATTGAAATAAATATTTTTAGATGAATTATGGTTGAAGCCAGTGAGGATGCTACTTTTAAAGCTATCTGACCCTGTTTTCAGTCACTTTTAATCTTGTACTAAACTTTATGAAAGGTAATTTGTTTATGAAAGCTAACTGTGACGATTCAGATGGATTTTTGATACTCTTTAAAACAAGATAAAATGTTACTCCATAAATATAGAGAGCTGTTGTGAATGTCACAACAGAAATTCTGAAAATCTCTTGATCAGGAGATTTTGATAATGAAGAATGTGGCGTATGTACAAGAACTGTGCTTTCTGCTTCAGAATCTCCATTTTGTAATGCAAAATATCTTATGAAAAAAAATATAGGTATCACACAAGATGTTAAGACTTTGTAGATTTCAGTGACCAAAATTGCAAAATAGTCTGTATGCTATGCTTATGTTAAGCTGTGGCTAAGTGTTTTCTCTGCCACTTCACGGCTGGGAATAGTACTCTGTCTCTTCTCTGCTTAGATACCATCCTCACAGTAAGAAAAAGGAAGGTGCTTTAGCAGAAAGGAAAGGTCCTCAGAGAAAAATAATAGGATTGGAGATTATTCGGCTGTCATGTTGTTGGGGACTAAGCAAGGATCCCTAGTCTGTAGTAAGAAATTTGAGAAGAGTGAGATCAAGATTTTCTGGATTGGAAAAATGAGACTCAGATAAGTAGCCAGCAGTTCAAGGGAGACTGGTAAAGGAAGGAAGAAATAGGTAGAAGACAGACTTTATTGGAGCATATGTGATATGATAATTATGTCACACTCCCTGCAATGAGAGGATGGCCAGCTGACAGAGTGACTCGGTACTAGGGAAAGAAAGCATGTCACTTGTATCACCCCGTCTGCTTTTTCTTCAGAATCGAAGGGTGCATACTGAATAAGTAGGTAGAGGATGGTAAAGGTAAACAAATACCGTTCTGACGAATTAACCCTGTTTTTCTGCCACAAAACATCTGTGGTGGTATTTTAAGTCATTGAAAAGCTATTTTTTTTAATGGTCATTATTAATAACTTCTTCATTTTTTCCTGCATACTTAACGCTGTGGGATCTCATGAGAACAGCGTAGAGGGGGGAAATTACCTCCATTGATCTGTTGGCTACATTTCTGATGCAGCCCAGGATATGTTTGACTTTCTTGGCTGCAAACATGCACCGCTGGCTTATGTTCAGTTTTTCATCCATCATGCTTCTTTATAATTCCTATCTCAGTTTAATTTAACAGGGTTACCATCCCTTTCTTTTACTAAGATTATGGGAAGATTCTAATTAATATTTATGAAACATTAAGATATTGTAATGATTACTGATATAGGGAAGCTAAATAGTTATTTGTCATATTTTTAAATGATGTGAGGTGAGGCTTATTTGCCAGAGAATCACATACAGAGCAGGATAAATAAAATAGAACTTGGGTTTGTTGATTTAACTTTGCACTAAAAGTGACAGTGGACCATGGGAAAATGGTATTAGAAAGTAGGACAAATAACTTAACTAGCAAACTTGTACTTCGTATTTTCTTTTTTTTTTTAAATGTTTGGGCCAGCAGATTTAAAGATATTTTAGGAATTCTTTATTCTTTTCAATACAATATTATTGTTATCAAGTGTGACTGGTTACATTCCATATTTAGGCTAAAAGAGGGAATTTCTGAAAGTGAGCTTCTTTAGTGTAGTTAGAAGAACACAAGATCAGTCCAGAACACTGATCAGACTAACAGCACCCCAGCAGTTGACTTACTAGAGGAGTGTCTTGGATACTGTGTCTGAAATAAGAAAGTGAGAGATTCTAGTTATAATGAGATGTCAAACACACACAAAAAAAGATTTTGATCAGTTCATGGAATTGGATTGCTATAGAAACAGAACCTAAGCCATTTTTAATTTTTTTTTTTTTTAGTAACCATATAAAAAAAACTATAGGATGTCAGACACTAAAGTTATCCCCACTGAAGAAGGGTTAAAGGAGTCATCTGCCTTTGTTTGTTGCACAAGATGCTCTACGTCTAATAATGCATTAAAGCTTTAACACTTTGATAAGACATCTACTGTGTTCAATATTTTTTTCTCCTTTTGATGCCTATCTCCACTTTGTAGCATGGGATGATAAGATTTCATAAAACATTAGAGATTGGTCACAACTAGAGGATATTAGATACCATCTTATAAAGAGTCTTTCAAGATGGGATATGATTCTTACATCATCAGTGCTGAAGTCAAGAAGTATTTCCCGTAGGTTAAATCTTGGAATTTTTGTCTCCATTTTGTGGGTGGGTACTCTAATTCCTGAAATTCTTTGGAATATTTCAATTAATTTAGTCTCTAAGTTTATATATATTTAAACAATGGCAACAGTTATCTCTTTTTTTTTTTCAGGGAACAGTTACTTTTGGAGCTCTTCTCTTTCCTTTTCTTTTTATTTTTTGTTTTAACTTAAAACTGTATTCTGTACAATGTGCTGTGTTTTGCACATAAGTTGTGGACCATAAGGAGAAAGTTTCTGTTGCAATTCTAATGGACTTATGTAGATGCCTGGACATACCTCAGATGTTCTTGTGCTCTGGAAATATATGATTATTCACATTATAGTTTTAAGCAATGTTTCTAGTTTTCTGAGTGAAGCAAACAATGAGATTTCTCTGCCTTTACTAGCCATGTTTATAATTTTTTTTTACTACTGACATTAATTTCTGTCATGTGAAAGAGACACATGCACCAGTGTTGTGCTGTTCTTGTTCAATTTGCAAACAGTAAGAGAAAGTTTGACAAATTCAGATGTTTACATCATGCTAGTTTATCACCATCTTGTAGGTTAAAAAGCCGCCACATCAACTGCTGTGATTTTTCCATCAGAAAACAGGTGTATGTTGATTTCTTCAGCAGCAGAGAAACAGCAACTTAGGCTCCCACTCATGGTGTCATTATGGTATAAACTAACTGTTGAAAAATGGTGACAAGCTGATAAAGTTTCCAGGTGTCTGCACAGTTCATAGTGTGAACAGGAAAAACTTTTACATTCTGTAAGAATCCGTCTTTGTTTTTTTGGCTCAAAGCTTGCTTCCTGAGGTGTTTCTTGTGATAAGACCCTAACTGATTTATTGAGAAGGCAAGTGATGGGTGCTACTGTGTGAAAATCAACATCTCTTTGTGGACACCTTCCTCCAGAGCCGTTTGCCTCCGGAAGAGAGTGCTCAGGAGTGGTCACTGGTGGAAGATCTGGCCTGTGACTAAATAGCTCCAGTTTGGTGTGGGAAAATTGGGGAATGGTACCATCGTGTCCTGTGAAAAACAGGATGCAGATGGGCATCCCTGCTCCCTCTTATCTGCTGGCAATACCCGGAAGATGGGAACAAAGGAGTTTCTGCTGAGATCCCAGAGCCAGGAGCTGCCACTCCAAGGAGAGTTGACTCAACCACTTTGGTTTTGAGCTGTCACTCCAAAGAAAGCTGACTCAACCACTTTGGACTTATAAATATGTTTGTACTACCATCGAAAAGTCATCATCATCATCATCGTCGTCGTCGTCATCAACAGAACAACAATGCCTGACGACCCACCACTACTGAAGATCAGTGACCGAGCTACGAACCTCGCTGGATCCATGGTGGTGACTATCTCCCTCTTGCTTCCTATAAAGACTCCTTGCTTCTATTTACTATCTTTCCTATCGCCCGCCTTCCCTTCCCCATCACCTTAATTCGTAATAGCGTCCGTCCTCCTCTTTCCCATCTCCCTGACTAAGATTTGTAATAAACTGGTCAGACCAACATTTGAACCGTTGTTTCTTAATCTCATGTCGGGTATACATACATTAAAAGAACCTCATCTCCCTCCTATAAATTGGAGCGAGACACATTCCTCCACAGAATTTTGTACTACATCATAATTAAGACTATTTCGGTTTCCTAAGTCATGAGAAAAGAAGGAAAAGACAGAACAAAAGAAAAAGGACAGAACTGGGATATCATGCCAATATAAGTTTAGATCCAGGCAAAAAAAAATACCAAAACAATAAACTGTGCTTAAAATTAGGCATGTGCTCATGGGCTGTTCTGGATAGGAGCCCAAAACTTCAGTTTATTTTCTGAAAAGAAGCCACCTGCACAAAGCTGATAAATCAAATAAACATTCAGCAAGCTTTGTTTAACCATAAACATTTCATACCCCAATAAAAGCAAAGGGGTTATGATAACATCAAAGGGAAATATATTATTGATTAAATAGTTTTATATATTTCTTCCTAAAAGAAATATATAAAGAAAGGTTCTTTGAAGATAATTAAATAATATAAAAACTATGCACAAACAGAAAAATAGTACTTTGAAAGCATGATGTATTGATTTTTCTGTATCGTTGGGCTTATAAGTAGTAATGCAGTACATATACTTTGGTTACCCTGGGCAATTAATTTTGTTTTAGCTAGATTTTTTTGGTTTTGTTCTTACTTCTATTTTTTGTTTGTTTTAATTATTTAAATTAGTTTGTAATAAATAATCTAAGCTATAAAGAACTATTTGAAAATGCTTAAATGCTTTTTGCATTAAAAATAAATAAATCATTTGAAAATACATATAATGAAGATTGCAATAAGAGGAAGAGGATAGAAAAGGAAGAAGTACTTGTAAATATGAATAATCTTTGTAGTATCAAAAGAAAATAAGCTAACTAAAATAAGTATGTTTACCACATCACATTAAATCTATGAGATACAAACAAAACACATATTCATCCATATTCATCATTCATCATATGAATGATCAACAACTAGAATTTTTCCATCATAAGAGGAAATAATAAGTATCGATTAATATTTCTACATAAACATACCTTTGTTGATGGGGATGTCTGAGAAATTATATTTTAACATATACTGAGTTTTTACATGCTGTTAACTAGACAAATATATTTTGTTGCTCATGAACTGATCTCACTGGAAGAAGAATATTGGAAGAAAACCAGTTCAATGACTGGAAAAATTTCTTGCACTGTTTTGCTTCTATGTAGACAAGACAAAAGATACAGAAGATGAGGCAGTGACAAAAGGGAGAGGAACACATTCCAAGAAATATTTTGGTTTGCATAGTAATGTGTCATTGTAATGGAAAAATACAAAGACCATTAGCACAGCCTATTCCCTGTCTTGGTATCCACCTTGATTACCACAGTGCATGAAAGAAACAGGAAATGTGAAATTTTTGGTTCCTAAAATGCAAAACTGTAGTTTCAGAAGAAAAACACAGAAATGGGACAATTACTGGTCATCCTACACAGTTACACTTACTGCACCTCATCTTTATTGTTAATTATAGGCACCACTTATGCATTTATTAGTTGACTTTTTTCAGAAAATAAATATTAGTATGTGCCTTCTCTGAAGAAAATTCTGATCAAGACTGAATTTGTGTATCTGTGTTATAATGATATAATGCACATGAATACAACTTTGTGAAATATGACATACTATCTATAAAATTCAAGGTAAATCTTCAGGGTTTATGCTAAGGCTCACTCTCTGACAATGTAAACAGTGTAAACTAAAATGGAACGGGAGATTTAGCAACAGGAGCTTTTTCAGTGTGACAGCACTACTTTGTTATCTGCATTTTCCCAATATTGTTTATTTCAACTTTGCTTTAAATAAGTTTATGTAAATCTGACACTTGCATGAGAAATATCCAACAGAGGTGTAATTCTAGCTCTGCATATTTCTATGACTATTTTGAAATAAGATGCTAATAAGATTCTAATTTTATTATTTTTTTAACCAGAAGACATAAAGACTGTAGGGATAATTTTATACTAGCAAGCTGGATCTAAATCTTTACCATTTACCACCTACTGTTTTGCAGCATTAGTTTAGCTAGATTAAATATTCTGTGAATTACTAGATATTTAACTAGCTAAAAGTAGACTTGGAACATTTGAATGTTTCAGCAGGAGGCCTGTTTTTTTGCCACTTAGCTATTCAGAGTGTTACACTGCCCAGCGTCAATTAATGTAAAAGTGATGGATGAATAGCTTTTAGGTAAAAAATTAAAGTTGTATGTTCATTCATTAAAAATATCTGGATTTTAAAGTGACCTATGCATATTAAGAAAATAAACACATGGGCTGCTTTTGCTCTCTAAAACTGCATGCATAGTGCCAGGCAAGATTCCCATGCAGTAGAACAAGGCTGACATTGTTAAATATTTAACATAGTCTTTAACATGGTTTTAATTTACTCCAAGTGGTCCTAACCAAACAGGTGGAAAATTAACATTGGCTTTGTACCGTTCCCAACAAGTGAATTGCATGTGCCCGTGAAATTTGTATGTCATTTTGAAAAGCAGATGTATTTGATAGAATAGATGTATGGGGTCACCACATGCAAGCAGAGAACATTCTGGAAACATTCAATGTGTTTCCCATGTGAACCCAATCTGACACATCCACATTTAGCCATGTCAAAGTTTGAACTGTCTGTACGGTCAAGTGAGTGTTGATCACCTCTCAAAGCTGATTCATTTCATCCATTATGGACACTTACGAAATATCTTAATTGGGAATACTGAGAGTCTAGGTGACAAAGCTGGGTTAATTATCAAACTTTCAGATGGTCAGGGAAAAATGAGAAATCTGCTATGGTAAATGGGAAGTTTCTGATTATCAGGATATGGCCTTCTTTTTCAGCTACTCACTAACCTTTGCTGCTCTCATAACTCTCTTTAACAGAGGGAAGAATTAATTACTCGCTGTGTGGTTTAACAGAGCAAGAAACTGCCCTTCTTTTTACTGGTAAGGCATTTCTATTGTGTGAAAGGAAGTAAATTTACTGATGCTGTTCTTTCATGTAAGTCTGCGGTTGTCTACATAGCATGGATGTATTGTCCACAATGGCAGAACTAAACACTCAAGCAAATGTTTTCCTCGCCAGGAGCTTCACACAGGAACTCTAGCTCTGTAAACATGATTTGTGTTTCTTGCTACATTAATAGCATAATTTTATTCATTGCTATTCTTGCATAGTTCTAGACCTGGGTCCTGGTGCCCCACCCTGTTATGGCCAGAGAGAATACATCATTGTCAGCAACCATTCTTCATCTACTGTACACAATTTTATCATTTTCTTTGCAGGTTTTCTGTTGTGGTGCACTTCTTCAACTAATTGTAACTATAATTTTGATGTGATAAATTTACTATTACAGTAGTAACAATTACAAATACATTGATTGGAAAGACCATTGGCAGTGCAGGTCAATGAGAAAGAAGAAAAAAATATATCCAGTACTTTAACTAATGCTTATAAATCCTTTAATTTATTTTCCAAACTCTGACATTAGAAGAACGTATGTTTAGCCCTATTAATGGTAAAATTGTACTTTTCTACCTGAAGAACTCCACATTTTATCATAGTACCATTGGCTAGAAGAGAAATCAATTGAGAGTACAGAATTGAGTGGCCTACAGAGGGCAAATGGGAAAAATAATCATGTCATACTAGAAGATTAATGCATGGGTCCTACAATAATCCAGTGGGACATTACATTGCTATATAGTCTCTATGAAGTGGTTGTTCTTCTGGAATAATTTTGCTTTGATAAGTGTGAATGATCAGAAAGATTAAGAATATTGACAAGACTTGTACTAAAATTAAGCTAGGAAGAAATTATTTTTAGTGCTGCTGAGTTTTCTTTCAATTTCTCTCAAAGCTGTGCATCTGCAAGCCAAACAGCCTACAAATTTATGTAAATAATCATCTGAGTCTCTCAATGAGATAAAATGTCAGAGATCCATCTATCACTGGAAAAGGCATGACCTGACCTGTTATATCCTACTTCACATCAGCTACCTCCTGTTCCTGCACTTAACAGTTATACCTCACTATCTTCCTGTAATAGTTTCCTTTTCCTCCCTATACTTTGCCCCCTAGATGTCATTGCTTAAGAATGAGCTTTCAAACTCAGATTACAGTTCAAATTACTAGTGAACCTCAAGTGGGGAAAGGAATATATGGAAAGATCTGGAACTTGTTTTCTTCATCCTTTCTGTTTTGGGTCTGTTCATGTCTCCTGACCCACAAGAGTCTTTTTAGTTGCAAAAGCAATTTTAAACACAGACTGGGTATAAAGTTAAAGAAAAATAGGACATAATTGATGCTCAAGTTCCTTTAAACGAATTAAAATATATTGAGAAAATATGTAAGTAAATCCTTTTCTTCATTGCTTTGGAAGTTCTATGAAAATTTCACTTATACTTTTCCTCTCCTTTTTCCATGCTCAGACTGTATTAAGTTGCAGGCTAGATAGTAAAATATGTTAAGCTGAGCAATCTTCACTGCTGGACAGCTTTCTAGTAAAGTCTACCAGTTTTCAGCTGACTAAATTTGACATTCTTCTCTTGTTATATTTTCTTTAAGAAAAAGCAAATCTTTAAAAGTAAAATGTTGTATCCCTGTGTAATGAAAGCTTCTATTATACTAAAGAAAAATTTTCAAATGAATGAGGTCTCAGAGGTGGCAGATAAAGTTAGTCACAGAGGATAAATGTCACAGCCTATCGGTTCTGCTATGGCAATCAGCAACTCTGATTAACAGTGTAGGTAATTACAATGATATATTTAACAATGCAGTAAGATGAATGTGAAGAACTTACCCTCTCATTTTCTTTTAAATACTTCTGAATACTTTTGAACACAGAAATATTTAGAACACAGTAAAATCTTTTCCTAAAATTTGTTATTGTGGGAACTTCCTTTTT
>JACDJE010000404.1:15398-75163 GCA_016647715.1 Pavo muticus
TTTTTTTTTTTCTTTTTTTTTTTTTCCCCTCTATTTCCTTCTCTAGAGGTCCTTCTGTAGTGCCATGGTAGAGGAGCTAAGGATGTCTCTGAAGTGTCAGCGTCGATTAAAACACAAGCCACAGGCCCCTGTTATTGTGAAAACAGAAGAAGTTATCAACATGCACACATTTAACGACAGAAGGTTGCCGGGTAAAGAAACCATGGCATAGAGCTGGGAAACCTAACACCCAAGCACAAACTGTCGTCCTTTTTCCAAACAACCTTGCGAGAATGTTTCCTGTGGAAATATGCAACCTGTGCAAAATAAAATGAGTTACCTCATGCCGCTGTGTCTATGAACTAGAGACTCTGTGATCTCAACAGTTGCAATGGCCAGACTCAAATCACAAGCATCATGGATCAACCGAGTTATGCAGGGTTACACTGTTCGTCATGGGTTTCCACCATTATGAATGAATGAATGTTCCATATGAGTTTTGTGGCTGGTTTCAAATGCAGTCTCAATGAGAAATTACAGGTTCCTTTTGAAGTTCAACTGTTGCCAGGAGACGGAGAATAAATGTCTGAAATGTTACTAACCACAGAAGGAGTCTAGTAGAAGTAATATCTCAGAACTGTAGTGGAACAAGAAACCATAAGTTCTTCTGAACTTCCAAACACATAAGGGTTGGTTACTGTTGGTAGACTGTAACTGCCATCAAGACAGGTGGTATGAGCTTCCTGGATGGGAGAAATATTACAGCAAAGAAACATGAATCCATGAATAGAAGAATATATGTGGAGATGCTCACCTGCTTTTTGGACTGTCTGTGTCACTAAACTAAGTAAATCTATAATAATTAAATAATTTTTAATTTTAACATAACATCAAGCAAAATAAATAAATAAATAGATGGATAGATAAATAAATAAATAAAATGTCATTGATTAAGATACTAAACACCAGTCCCAGTATTCCATGATCCATGAGTTACACCACTCGGCATTGATCTCCATCTGAACTTTGAGCCACTGACCACCTCTCTCTGGGTACGATCTCGTAACCAGTTCCTCATCCATCCAACGGTCCGCCCATCAGATTTGTATCTTTCCAGTTTGGAGAGGAGGGTGTTGTGGGGGAACCATGTCAAAGGCCTTCCTGAAGTCCAGACAATGACATCAGTGGCTTCTTCCTTATCTGTTGAAAAGTCATGAAATGTAGCTTGAAAAATTTCTTGTTCACCATCATCTTTCCAAATTAAGAATAAATAAATCTCTCTGTGCATCGGAATTTCCAGTTTCTTTCAAATGCAGCTGTATGTATAGATAGAGAAGAGACTGAACTGGATTTAGTATACTTTACCCTATGAACACTTGCAGGCCAGAACACTAACTTTAACTTAAATTGTACTTATTTAAAATAACCATTGCACATAAATTAAATTAATACATGTCTTATTGGTACATGAAAGCTTACCTACTTCAAAGGTGGCAATCAGTACTTACTTAAAATAGAAGGTAGTTCCTCATAACAGTTGTCTGTGTCAGAATTGCCAGTTCTCTTTAATGCAGATGTGTGCAGATTTTAAGATGATAAATGAAGTATTAAAAATAGCTATTTCAGGCAGATATTCTAATCATTCTGATCTTCAGCTACTGTGAATCAAACATTTCACCTGGGGCAAATTTCAGTAGGAATCATAAGCTTCTAATGGCCATGTTTTTTGCCTAACTCAGAAATATCAAACTGAAGACTGTATTTGCATATTAAAACTGACTGTGATGAAAATCGCTAAAACCAGTGAAAAATGTTAGACTTATCAGTCCCTGTGAATTTTAATTGGCTTTTTAAGACTAAAAAATATGAAAAAAGTCTGCAGTAAAAGATATTATTTGAAAATGATAAATACTGAAAAGATATAGCTGACACAAAGAAGTAAGAATAGTTACTGTAATTGGATACCAGGTCATGAATGAGGAAAAAAAAAGATACGAGAGATTAAATACCTCATGGAGGAAAAATGAGGCCTGAGAGAAAGAAGGAGAGTCTAAATGCGAAAATGAGATTGCAGTACTGCAACCTGTCTTGAAAGGCTTGAGCAGCAGAGATAGAGGGCTGCTGCTCTCTTAATAACCTTACTTCATTCATCTCTGCTATTTTCCCTAGAAAGCTAGGAAAAGCAAGGAAAACATGCAAAAAATCTTCCTCTCCTACCCCTCCCACCAAAATATAAAATAAAATAAAATAAGTAAAAAAAAAATAGAAGGAGGAAAGGAAAGAAAAAAAGGAAGAAAGAAATTAAAAAATTGGGAGGAACAGTGTGAGAGGCTTGGTAGGCTATATGCTGGAAGAATACAACTATGCTTCATGTGTTACAGGTATAAATTGCACAGGTTCTATAGGAAACAACAGTTTTCAGTGTCTCCATCATTGCTGGATTCATCCATATCAGGCACATATGTGGCTAAGGTATGTTAACCAGACAGATGTGAAGCCAAGGCACGAGCATACTTTAATATCTGCGTGATACTGGCATGGCTTTAATTCAAACTAGTTGGTATTTGACACTATCCTGAATAGGCCAGGGGTATTTCCATTTGGGAAGTGTGCATGAAGTGAAAGTTTTCAGGAACAGAAGAGAATTCTGTTAGGAGAAACTGAACCCTGCTGTGTCATTTTCTGTAGGCACCAGGGACAGAGCTTTGGCTCATTCTGGGTCTGGGAGATGGCAAGTGACTGCCTCAGGATCACAGTCAGGCTCAGTACTACAGAACTTGGAAGAGAGGTTTACACAGCCTCCTACCTTGTTATCCAGGACTTAGAAAAATCTTTGCCAAATCATGCCACTACAGAAACAGGTGTTATATTTAATTAGGATTTTTTTTTTTAATATAATTTTTTTTAAAGAGAATAAAAAATGGCAAATGCTACTAACTAGCTTTCTAATCCTTTAAAATTCTCATTTGCTTGTTTCAAAGGTGGATGCAGATCCTGGATTGAATGTGCTTCCACTTCTGTTAGACCTAAGCATCATCACTATTTATGCCAGCATCTGGCATGTAGCTTCAAACTAGAATTTTTCTTCTAAATAGGATTCTGCTTTTGTGCTACTTTCCCAAGTGTCTCTATGTTCATCAGTCAAATGTCTGAAGTATCCTATATCAGTAGGGGGTTCACACCTACACACCTTTTCATACAAGAACACTGTCCCAAGCATGTAGGTTGGCAGTCGATCAGTCATTCACTGCAAACAATAGCTCTAAGGTTCCTAATGGAAAAACTACACTACTGAGATTAACATCTTTTCACCATGGCTCGATGCAGTATATCAGTCTTTTCATAACTTATAAAAATCAGTGTGCTTCTTTGATGCACCACTCTCTATTTCTGTGTGCACAAATATAAAATTAATTTTGGAGATTTCATTTTTTAATTCATTTTGCCCAGTCAATATTTCATGTTATTACTGTGCATATGAAATTGGTGATAATCCATATGACTAACCTGTTAGAAATGTTTCTACAGAAAATTGTTTTTCATGTCATTTTGTAAGAAGAAAACAACTTTTTTATATATTTATGATTAAACATATCAAAAACAGGATTCATAGAATCATAGAATCATAGAATCATAGAATCATAGAATGGCTTGGGCTGGAGACAGAAGCTGGTGATATGGCAATAGAGGCTGAACCTTCCCGATAATATTCCACTACATTTTGTGACAGATGTGTGACAGATGGCAGCAGAGGGGCAGTCTGATATGGAAGTGTGTATGAAGCAAAGCTGAGTCATTGAATTCCTCCATGCAGGAAACTGGGTACCCACATACTTTCATCAGTTCTTTCTGAACACTGATGGAAACCGAATGGTGGATGTTCATACTGTGAGGTCACACATTTCAGCAGTGGAGACAGTGAAAGTGGTTTGCCTCTGGTGGTGTGATTTTTACAAGTGAGGCATGCAAGCTTTTGTTCACTGCTGGCAAAAATGCATAACTAATGGTAGTGACTATGCTGAAAAATAGTGTTTTGTAGCTGAGAATTTGGTCTATCAAATGGTTTGATTGGGCTCTTTGTATCTATTGTAGTTTTCATGGAAATAAATAGGAGGCACTACTTTCAGAGTGACCTATGCAATAATAATTTCAATTAAGATCAAAAGTCAAGTCAGTGCTAAGATTTCCATTGATTTAGAGGAATTTTGACTTCTGCCCTGTAATCAAGTTCTAGAATCTTAGTGAGTATTTGTATATTTTACACGTTCTGTTGTATATTGTTCTGTACACAAAAACATCTCAAACACTTTTTGTTGTTTTATGAGAGATGCAAATGTACTTGACATCAGTTTCTGTTTCTATTCACAGAAATGCTATGTGTCATAAGACTACTGACAAGAAACAGTTTCAAAAATTAGTCCAAAACAGGATAAAGTTTTTAAATACGAGGAAATTCCATGACTACCTGAATGAGGAAAGATTCAGCTGCATATTAAAAACACGAGAACTGAGTATTTAAGAAGGGGAGTAACCTTGGATGTAAACTAATAGGCAAAACGTAGACCATTTGTTTGTATCTGAGTGAAAAATACAGTTGCTATAGGTCTGTGAATATTATGGATATAAATTCCTCTTCTAATAATGAATAATATAAAGCAGTTTGGACAAACAGAGAAATAAGATTGATGCTACTAAATATGATCCATTATGGACTTACAAATACATTGTGAGTTTATATTTTTGGGTACAACAGTAAAACAGCTATTTTTTTCACAGTTCATTTCTGGTTTTTGCTCCACAGACCTTATGTGACAGGAAAATGCAATCCCAAACAGAGTCTGTAAATTCATCTCCTCTCAGGGACTCAGAACTAGTGGTGCTTAGTGACCCATACTGGTCTGCTCAGTAGGAACTGCTCTGCTTTCCTAGAACGGATGAACTATCCCTTAGAAACATGTACTTTTCCATTATTTTAATATTACTTTATTAGCTTTACACTCCAGTCTACTGATGTTAAAGAATACATTTTAAAGTGATCTGATTATTGAAAAAGAAAAACAACTATAAGTTGTATGCCCAACAGTGAAAGATTATTCTTGTTTTATTTGACTCATTTCATTCCCTCACGTACAAAACCAAGATGCATGGTCCATAGACATTTTGATTATCAAAACAGATTTAGTAGGCCATCACAGTTAAAAAAGATCCCAGTTTTCACAGTTTAAGTTCCTCTCTATTTCACTTACCTTTTCTAGTCTCCTCAATGTATTAGCAGGAAAAAAAATCATGATGAAATTACTATGTGATATATAAATCATCTACATATAGAATGTTCCTGTTGATTTTCCAATTTTCAATAGCATGCTAAGAAAAGATATAACAAGTTATAAAAAGAAAGAAATAAAGAAAAAGAGAGAAAATCTAAATCATAAAGTTTTCATTCTCTAAGTTAAGGATTAGGCTTCATTTCTTTGCATTCCAAAGAACTTTCTATCTGAATCTTGTATTCAAGAATTTTGATATTCAGGCCTAAAGTGAAAATTATAAAGATTTATGTGTTGAAATGTATAAAACTGAAACTAATAAAAATTTATTATCTATATTTAAACATACTTGGAGATGGGTAATGAAAAAATTCTTACCGTATTTCATTTACATAATCATTCTCAAATTCGAGGTTCTGACTAAAGGAGGACTCGGCTTAAATGAAGTCCCCTACGAAACTTTCATTGAACATTAAGAAAGCCAGAGTAGGAGGACTTTAATAGAGAAAAAGTCAATTCATAAGGCACTTCTGAAGAAATTCTGGCATTGATCACTGTCTTGTGACAGACACAGTTTGCTCGAAATTAATGAATTTTCACAGTTAATTTCTTTCATATCAGAAGTTCTAGAATAGCATGGAGGATAGAAAATATTACATTGCAATGTATTCATATTTTCAGGCTTTTCACTTGCTTCCAACTCTGTTACCTTTATCATTTAAAAAACATAAAATTAAATTTATCTAGAAAAAATGAATAATGAAACCCTCTTATCAAACATAAAGTTTAAATGAATGTAAAAATATAAGTGACAATCACTTTTGTTGTTTAAATATTATGCATAGCTGTCAAAACATAATCAGTTTTTTGTCACTCACTACACAAGTTGATTGACCCTATGCAAAAGTGTATATTGTTATAAATGTTATATAAGGATATAAACATGTCTTCACAGAATAATGAAGAGATCATCAAACTTTTAATCCCAATGTTTCTTAATTAAAATATTTATTACTATAATAATTTTATCCCAATGTGAAGGAACGTTGTAAGATCTTAAGGGGCTAAAAGTGTTTTTTTTCTCCATTTGTTAGTTCAATTGAATTTAATTAACATGAATAAAAAGCATGGGTGGGAACCTGAAATGCAAACAACATGAATCTTGATTATTATTTTTTTTAATTATATCATATCCCTTTAGCCCAGGCAGCTAGGCCTGGGAATCATCAAGCATGATCCCAAGAGAAAGAGATCAGCATTGCTTATATTATGAAACTTAATACATGCTTTCAAATTGCTTGTAAAGTCTTTCCAATATGAATTAAATCTTGAAGTGCTCAAAAAAGTATTTTGCTGGTTTTTAGGTCATTTTAAATAGATCTTATTTCCTGACCAATATCCTCATATTTGTTGGTATACCCATGTGCCCTGTTTAAGGTATGTATATTTTTCTTATATTCTCTCTTTCTGATTTGCAGTATGATGCATGAAACAGATAAAATGGGATGAGATCACCCTCTGCTTGCTATTGTAACTTCACAAAATTGTATTTCAGTTAAATAGATTTGGCATCATTTCATAGGAAAGCTATTTATCTTTCTGTGCCAGGAAAAAAAAAGATTTCATAGAGAAATTTCCCTTACATGAAGTCAGTGGGTGTTGCTGTTATCAAAAGTTTGTCAGCCATCAGTTGACAATTATGATATTACATAGCAATTCTTGCAGCAAAAAACTATGCCCTAATGAAAACTACTGTGCCACTTTGATGTAATAAATTGTTCTTTTATTAATTAGTTTAACTTTTTTTTGGAGTGAAAAAATACAACTTGTTCATAATACATATATATTTCATTTAAAAACAAAAGGACTAAAAATCTTTGCTACTAACTGCTTCCAGTGACAATTAGAGATCTATATTATCCTTATTTCCATTATTCTTCGGATCTCTATAGAGCTGACATTCTTCAACCATTCTCATAATTCCACACAGTTACCACTGCTAACTGATGGTAAGAATGTTTTTTTTTTGTTTTGTTTTGCTTCTTGAAAAAATCAATGTCAGCTTTTATGATTTTACAGGGATCATAAAGGCCTTTATTTTTCCCTCAGTCTGTTGTTGCAATCTCAATCAGAATAGGCATGACTTTCCAAGACAAAATTTAATGAAAGAATATGTACTGGAACACCTCAAGGGAACATGAGCCTAGGTGACCATGGCACTCATAATGACTGCACTGACTGTCCCCAGATCCACTGCGCCTGGGTGGGAATGAAGTGATGGCGACAGTCTGTCAGTCATCCACGGGTGAAAATGAGAGGTGAGGTAACAAGTAGGGTTCAGAGTGCAACCAGGATCTTCTGCCAGCAAATCAAGCCTATAGAGATATAGGGCAACTGTGACACAGGACTGAGGCTGTTCCAGGAGACATGGTTGCAAAACCAGAAATCCCACTGCATTTCTGACAAAGAGGCTGACTAATGGTTCAATGCTGAGCTGAAATGTGGCTCCTGGACCATGGGCATACAGGGAAGAGTTCCCAGGGGAAACTTGTTGCAGACAATGTGGTGGTAGCCACTACTAGTGGCTTCCAATGTGTTTCCCTCATGTTGCTTTTACTAGAATTTTGCCATGTTTAGAACAGCTCATCCTTGACAGACATCCTCTTAATCCTAAAAAGAATGTATACATGCATTATATCATATCGGATCCTCTTTCGAATTGCACTTCAGTACTTAAGCTGAAGGTTTTGAGTTGGCTTTTGTCCTTCCTAGCAGCTTTTTAGGTCTCATATCTACATACAGAAATATGACTCATTTATTGAGAAATGTAACAGAAATTCTGCATTACATACAATATTTATTTTTCTTTCTCATTAGACCACTGAAAATAGTGGTCTAATAGTTAATTTGGTGGTTAATAGCTAATTTTCTGAGAAACTTGATTTGCCCAGTATACTTTCGGTATTATCAGCAACGAGATTGCCCCATTCTACACTGTTGTGGCTTTACTTTGAGTAATGTGTGCAGTTTTGGGCAACAAAATACAAGAAGAAAAACAAACTATTATAGAGTGTCCAAAGAAGGTCTACAAAGATGATGAAATCTAGAGGGCAAGATGTATGAGGAGGAGCTGAGGTCCCTTGATTTATTCAGCCCAGAGCAGAGGAGGCTGAGAGGAGGACTCATGGTGGCCTACAGCTCCTCACAAGAGGAGTGAAGGGGTAGCACTTATCTTTGCTTTCTAGTGAAAGTGACAGAACCCAAGCATGTGGCTGCATCAGTGGAAGGTCAAGGTGGGGGTTAGGGTAAGGTTCTTCACCAGAGGGTGGTCAGGTATGGAATAGGCTCCCCAGGGCAGTGATCACAGCCCCATGCTGCCAGAGTTCAAGAAACATTTGGACAATGCTCTCAGACACAGGGTATGAATGTTGGGTGGTCCTGTGTAGAGCCAGGAGTTGGACTCAGCACTCCTTGTGGGTCCCTTCCAACACAAGATGTCCTCTAATTCTATGATTTAAATAATTTGTCATCAGAATGCAAACAAGTTTCAGTTTCATCTTTACTAAACTCCAATACTATGGTCCTTTCAACTATCTCCAAGTTTTGGCCATATTTCTATGCATTTTCATGTGTTATCTGCTCTTTTGGCAAAAAAACCCTACTCAAAAATGCACTTGGATAGACAGCACATTTATTTCATTATAGAATATGCAACAGTTAAAAATGCACATTAATAGCTGCCAAAATATTCATTTCTTAAAAAACAAACAAACAAACAAAAATCTGTGTCCTTCCTATCCTCTACATAAAATGACCATACAAAAACTAAAATACCATTTTCTCGTACATTAACTTTTTCTTTCATTTGAAATCAACTCTATTGGCACTAGAGAAAGGAAAGAAGACAGCATTTGTTCAAAAAATTCATGTTATCCCAAAGTACTGACTGTATATCAGTGCTTTCCTTGTTTAAGTCTTTCTGAATTCTTCTTTATATAGAATCATAGAATGGCCTGGGTTGAAAAGGACCTAAAAGATCATCTAGTTTAAATCCCCCTGCCATGGGCAGGGTTGCCAACCACTAGACCAGGCTGCCCAGAGCCACATCCAGCCTGGCCTTGAATGCATCCAGGGATGGGGCATCCACAACCTTTCCAGGAAACCTGTTCCATATGCTCAGTATAAACCCCTATATCAGTAACAGGACAACTCCCAAATATCTGGATATTCAGTTCCTTTCAAATCAGAATCTGTAACTTCTGACATATATTTCACATTAATACATATTCACAGTTCAAAACTCTCCAAGTCTAATCCTTTATGTTGTAGCATATGAAGAAATGTGTAAATGAAAATGAAAGGAAGGGAAGCCATTCAGAGGGACCTCAACAGACTTGAGAGATGGGCCCAGGTGTATTTAATGAGGTTCAACACAGCAAAGTGCAAGGTTTTGCACTTGGGCTGGAGGAATCCCAGGCGTATATATAGACTGAGTAGCCCTGCGGAGAAGGACCTGGGGGGTCCTGGTGGATGAAAAACTTAACGTGAGCCAGCAGTGTACTCTTGCAGATAGAAAAGCAAATGGTATCCTGGGCTCTATCAGAAGAGGGGTGGCCAGCAGGGACAGGGAGGTGATTGTCCCTCTCTACTCTGCCCTCATGAGGCCCCATCTGGATTACTGTGTCCAGGTCTGGGGCTCCCAGTGCAGGAAAGACAGGGAGCTGTTGGAGAGGGTCCAGAGGAGGGCCACAAAAATGATCAGAGGGCTGGAGCACTTCCCCTACGAAGTCAGGCTGAGGGAACTGGGCTTGTTCAGCCTGGAGAAGAGAAGGCTGGAGGGGGACCTCACTGCAGCCTTCCAGTACTTACTTAAAGGGAGCCTACAAACAGGAGGGGAGTCAACTCTTTACAAGAGTAGATAATGGCAAGACAAGGGGAAATGGTTTTAAGTTGAAGGAGAGAAGATTTAGGCTGGATACCAGAGAGAAGTTCTTTACAGAGAGAGTGGTGAGGTGCTGGAACAGCCTGCCCAGAGAGGTTGTGGATGCCCTGTCTCTGGAGGTGTTCAAGGCCAGGTTGGATGGGACCCTGGGCAGCCTGGTCTAGTATTAGATATGGAGGTTGGCAGCCCTGCCTGTGGCAGGGGAGTTGGAGCTTGATAATCCTTGAGGGCCCTTCCAACCCAAGCCATTCTATGGTTCTATGATTCTTTGATTCTATGATTTATTCTATTCTATTGACCACTACACTCTGGGTAGGATCTTACAACCAGTTCCCCATCCATCAAACAGTCCACTCATCAAATCCTTATCTTTCCAATTTAGAGGGAAGGGTGTTGTGGGTGATAGTCTCAAAGGCATTACTGAAGTCCAGAAAACATGTCAGTGGCTCTTACCTTGTCAATTGACATAGTCACATAATCGTAGAAGGCCACTAGGTTGATCAAACAGGAGCTCTTTATCTTCATTGGACTGTTCCTTGTGTGAAGTAATGGGAACGCTCTGGAAAGACCTCAGTGTGGCCATCCAGTACTTGAAGGGAGCTTATAAGCTAGAGGGGACCAACTTTTAGCACAGTCTGATAGTGGTAGGACAAGGGGGAATGTCTTTAAACTAAAAGACGGTAAATTCAGTTTAGATGTTAGGCAGAAATGTTTTAGTCAGAGAGTGGTGAGGTGTAGGAACAGGCTGCCCAGACAGGTTGTGGATGCCCCATCTCTGGAGGCATTCAAGGCCAGGCTGGATGAGATCCTGGTTAGCCTAATCTAGTGGTTGGCAACCCTGCCCACAGAGTGGGCTGGAACTAGATGGTCTTTAAGATCCTCTCCAGTCTAAGCCAATCTAGGATGATATGAATCTATGATCTATATTAAACAAGACTGGACCTTGTACTGACCTCTGGGGTACTCTGCTCATTATTGGCCTCCAGTGAAACTTTACGCCACTGACATCTACTCTCTCGGCTTGGTCATTTAGCCAGTTTTCAGTCCATCTTACTGTCTGCTCATCCATCCCATACTTTAACATCTCTCTGAGGATCTTAAGTGGGACAATTTCAAAGGCTTGATATCTGGAAAGATAATATCCTCTGCTCTCTCCTCATTCATCAGAATGGTCAACACAACAGAGTTTCTGAAAACCAACAGGAATATTGTGGTTGACTGGGATATGACTCGAACACTGATGTTTTTCATCTTGCAGTACTACCATACTCTATTTTATCTGTTCCAGATATTTTCTCTACTTTTGATACCACTTTCTAGGCATTTATGATCAGTAAAGTTTTTTAGGGCTATGATTCTTGACACTTGTATTTTTCAAAATAACTAGTATTTTCTGCTACATACTGGTATTTATCTTTTTTTGTCTTACTTGTTTTTCTAAGTGCAAAGTGAGTAGCTCCCTTGAATGCTGGAGACAGTTAAATTTCCTGCCATATAGGCTATCTTTCAATAACGTATATATATATTCGACACTGTTTATTTGCTCAAATGGAAGGATATTTAATTTTCTTTGGCAATATGGCTTATACAGGTCTCTGCGTTTTTTTGGCCTTTACTCTTCTATGTTAGTTTACCCAGAGGACTAAATTGAAAGAGCATGTACAGAAGAATCAAGTAAAACATATCACAAAAAATGACTCACAGAGAATTTAGTGACCTTAAAAAATGCTACTTGAAAAACTAATGACCTAAGTATGCCCTTAACCTGAGATCATCCAGCACAGAATTCAGAATTCGGCAAAGTGGACATGAAGCTAGTGATCCAAATAGAAAATTAAATCTAAAAATGATTTTTTTAATACATCTATACATAGAAAGTTTTCTGAAGTCATCCTTTCTGTTTCAGGCCCTCTTTTCTGTAGCTCACTGAAATCTGCAGTTGGTATAGTTTCCTGTGAATACTTTCTATTTTCTACTTTCATTTTATTTACTCTCATTACATCTAAGAATCAACAAAAATACCTATTAACATTTCAGGTATTAATAACAGACCTACTGCTCCATGTGGAATCCACTTGGACTGTCACAGTTTCATCGGGCCAGATGGATCCATCTGACAGCGCTGAGGGAAATGGCAGATGTGATTGTCAAGCTACTTTCTACCATCTATCAGCATTCCTGGTCAACTGGGAAGGTGCCAGATGACTGGAAGCTTGCCAATGTGATGCCCAGCTACAAGAAGGGTTTTAAGTATCATCTGGGGAAGTGCAGGCCTGTCATCCTGATGTCAGTGCCAGGGAATGTTATGGAACAGATCATCATGAGGAGGATCAAATGGAGGGTATGGGACAACCCAATCAAGCCCACAAGTATGGGTTCATGAAAGGCAGGTCCTGCTTGACCAGCCTGATCTCCTTCTATGATGAGGTGACCCATCCAGTGGATGAGAGAAAGGCTGTGGATGTAGTCAACCCAGACTTCAGTGAAGCCCTTTGACACTGTCTGTCTCCTACAGCATTCACCTGGAGAAGCTAGCAGCCTGTGGCTTGGACAGGTACACTCTGAAGGTAGGAAGGCCCTACAGAGGGATCTGAACAGGTTGGATCAATGGGCTGAGACTGATGGGATGACGTTTAGTAAGAACAATTGCTGGGTCCTGCACTTTGGCAACAGCAACCCCAGACAATAGGCTTGGGGCAGAGTGGCTGGAAAGCTGTGTGGAGGAAAAAGACCTGGGGGTGCTGGCTGGCACTCAGTTGAACATGAGCCAGCAGTGTACCCAACTGGCCAACTCTTGGCCAGTGGCATCCTATCAGAAATAGTGGAGCCACCAGGACCACAGGGGCCATCGCCCCTTGTATTCAGCTCTGATTAGGCCACACCTCCAGTACTGTGTTCAGTTTGGTGCTCCTCACTACAAGAAAGACACTGAGTCCTGCCCTGCGTCCGGAGAAGAGAACTGAAACACAAGTCTTATGAAGAGTGGTGAAGGAACTGGGATTGTTTAGTCTGGAGAAGAGGAGGCTCGGGGGATACCTTGTCACTCTGTAACTATCTGCAGGGGGGTTGTAGCAAGGTGGATGTCAGCCTCTTCTCCCAGGTAACTAGCAGTAAGACAAGAAGGAATGGCCTGAAGTTACACTAGGGGAGATTCAGATTAGTTATTAGGTAAAATGTTTTCTTTGAAAGTCATTTGGCATTGGAACAAGCTGCCCAGAGAAGTGGTGGAGTCATTGTCTCTGGAGGAGTTTAAAGAAAGGGTAGATATAGTACTTAGGGACATGGTTTAGTGCAATATTAGTGGTAGGTAGATGGTTGGATTAGATAATCTTGGAGGTATTTTCCAACCTTAATGATTCTATGATTCTAGGATCCTATGAATACCTGTATGTAAAATAATATACTATACTATGAAGCTTCAGAGGAGCTATGACTTTAATCTACACAGATATTTATCTGAATTCTTCTATATTTTCATGTAGAAACCATTAATCTGCAAATTATTTGTGTAAACATTTATCTTGCACAATCATAAACTTATCAAGTCCAGACTGACTTATTATGGTCTCAGAATTTCATAGTAAAATGTCAATGAATATGAAGATAAATTCAATTTTCACATGCTCTAAGGAGAATACAAATGATTGACTTTCTGTTCCTCAGTCAATAACTTATTGACAGTTCTAGGTCCAAATGACAAAACAAAGAGCAGAAATCAATGATAGTGGAGCAAAGATCAGATCAATAGCTGAATTTCTCATTAATGGGGCGAATGACAGTTTTACTCAGCTTGAGGGGGGAAAAAAAACAACAACCTTGTGCCCTTTCTGATTGAGAGTGAAGATGCAAAGGTCAAACATGCACAATGAATGTGGATCTGCAATTTCTTTAGACCAAAAAAACCTTGATTCTCAGAAATACATTTTAAAACAGATATATGATCTCTAGAGTAAAGTCCAACAGACATCATTAGGTTAAGGACTTACAGTGCTGTTAGGGGCTTTAAACCTTTTTACGCACAGTACTTCTGTGCTCCAGAGCAGAAGAATGTTGATGAATTTACTATTGCAGCCAATGAAACAGTTGTGTATGTATGTGTGGTGGTGGTGAGAAGCTCTTCTGTGTTTGTTACTTAAGCAAACAAAGTAACACAATATTCAAAATTCTCTTTGGGCTTTTAAAAAAATCATATAAATAAGAACAACATTTATATTTATTTTCTGAACCTCAGTGAAAGTAAATAAAAGGGAAAAGTTTTTGGTGAGGATTGGGAATTGTATAGATGAACAAATGAATAAATTAGTGCAGAAATCCATTGAGTCAATTTAGTCTAATTACAGAGAACAGTGGGTATGATAGTATTGTGGTTTAACCCTGAGAAGCCACTGATCCACACGCAGCTGCTCACTCATTTCTTGCCACATTCCTCCAGCAGGTTGAATAAAAGAATCAGAAAGATAAAACATGAGAATATTCATGTTGAGATAAAAAACACTATGTAAAATACAACTTCAATGTTCAAGCAAAGCACAATAAGCAATTAATTCACTATTTTCCATCAGCTGGCAGATGTTCAACCATTTCCAGGGAAGCAGGACTCACCCTGAATAATGTTTTCTTGGGAAGACCAATGTCAGCACTCCAAATGTTCCTCCCTTTCTCTTCCTAGTTGCCCGCCTAGTTTCTTGTGCACCTCCAGCCTCCCTGCTGGCAGGGCAACAGGAGAAGTACTTGACCTTGTGCAAGCACTGCTCAGCAGCAACCAGTACATTGGTGCACTATCAAAAGCATTTTCATCACAAATCCAAAGCATAGCACCATATGAGCCTCTATGAATAAAATCAGCTGTCCTAGCCAAAGTAGTGCATCTAATCTCCCACTTTGATTCATGGATAACTCCTGACATGTACACCATCTTTTACTTATTTCTAATAATAACATATTGCATTTAAGAAAATCCAATTCAGTAGCAGTATACTGGTAAAGATTTGTATAATACATGAGTTGCACCACTCCTTCATGTGTAGCTATTTCTATATGAAAAATAGCTTTTCCCACAAGAAAGAAGGATAAAGTAAACAAAGCAGTAAGGACTCCCGAAACTACACAAGTTCATAAATCACAGTTCATAGAAAAAAATCATGGACAGTCATCACTAATTAAACCTAGCTATTTATAAGGATCAGTTTTTAATATGCATTTGAATCATGTTCTATTTTAAAATACATTTTATTAACATATATATATATAAAGGATAATAAAGGCATTATGTATGATGATGAATTACCAGCCAGTTATTATAAATTGCTATAGAGTTCAACAGATCAATAGATTAACTGTAAATCCTTCTAGTTATTTTCTTATAATCATTTGTAATATTGGATACTTAAGCCTGCAACATGCTTATGACATTTATTAACATTTTATAATGTATTTATAAATACAGTACTTTCTCAGGAATGATAATGTGTTTTCAGTATGAAGATTGATCTATGTGAGGGAGAAGAATCTGAAGAATCTAGTATTTCTTGTCTTCAAATTATCTTCCCATAATGCTTCAGAAAAAAAAACCAAACCAACAACTCTATAGATTTCTTTTGTAAAATAAAAATGTATAAGAATACAAACCTTCTTTGTAAGCAATTTATTGCAGAAGAACTATTCCTCTTTTTTTTTCATCAAATAGAATTTCTTCTCATATTATCAACAAATAGCAGTAATCGGCTAATTAGGATGTTAATTTGCAAAGTATGAATATGATATCCAATATTAGGTCAGTCTTAGTTAAAATAAGAACTTAGTTATACAAGAAGAAATTGCTGTAAAATTTACAGTTTAATTTTGGTGAAACTGGTTACTCTTCACTGGCTTGTAATTGTTTCTGCTTCAAACAAAGAAACAAACTAGACGATAGTCATAGCTCCCTATAACTTGGGAAATTGAGATCCTTCTATACATAAATGCCATCAGACACATTATAAGTATTCTACTTTCACAGACTTTTGTTTGGCAATTTCTTCTTGTTTCCATGAGTACATTGCCTTTAGATAATGTCACAAAACTCATTAAAATGCTAGGCAACACAAATCAACCAGCCATGCAGTAGTGAGAATTAGAGAATCAATGCAGTCATAATCCATTTAGGCAACTGAAAGAAAAAAAGAAGATAATGGAGACATAATTGAGTGATGAGGAAAGAGATGCTTCCAAACCCATGTATCCACACAACTATAGTATAGAACAGGACTAGTTCTGACTAGAGATATGAATTCAACTGATTGCATTTTTGGTCTGTACTTCTGGTCTCACTGTTGATTTCTTGACATAAGGAATATGATGGCTAGGAAAAAGCAAACAGTACTGAAAGGAAAACAACTCGAACTTTATGAAATTAAATAGATTTCTGATTGTGTTGGAGCATACAGAGGACAGCTGCCAATGAACAGCCTTCAGAAATCTCATTGTTTTTAAGGAGTGATAAAGCTCTGTTCTATAAAAGCATAAAAGTGAATATAAGTGGAAATATGAATATATGAATTCTGGATTTAAATAATTGTTGTCCCTTCTTAAAAAACAAAACAAAACAAAACAAAACAAAACAAAAACAAAAAACCCCAAGAAACAAACAAAAAAAACAGTAAACTAACAACTATTCTGTAGTTACTTACTGGTTAAACAAGATAATTCCTGGCATGTTGTATGTTATGTTAATCAACTGGAGCTGAACTAAGAAACATTAAGATTCATAAGGAAACCTGAACCTCTAGCACCAGCTGAATCCAGACTGCTTTGACTTTCAGTCCCTGGCTTTGCATTTCTAGATGGTTTCTTTGTAACAGCCGCAGCTCAGGATGAAGAAAATCGGAATGTCTCCATGGTGAAGCTGAGAGTCTGAACCATCCAACTACTTACCTAAGACTCAGAGAATAAAAATGACTCAAATTTAGCTTCACATGGAATGGGAAGACCTTTTGCTCTTTTCTTGTTTAGACCTCTGTTTTCTCTCAAGTAATTCAAGAAAGGTTTAGCCCAGAGTCATTGCTCTTCAGAGCTGAGGGAAAAATGCCACAGCCCTTCTATTCTCTCTCAAGAAACTGAATTTTTCTTGCATTGAAATTTTGCTTTCTATAGAAATGAAAACTGCCCGGCAGAATTTTACGTCTACTTTCCATCCTACTGCCCTGACCATTTATTTTGATATACTTTGGGCCCTATGATTTGAAAACTGAAAGATAACTTTGGGAAAAGTATAGTTGCAAGCATCAGGATCCTAGGTGCACGTATCCACTCCGGGGATTTGGCTGCCTGGGATTTGGTCCAGCTCTGATGAGAAGCAGCTGTGTAGCCATGGGGCAGATGGCCGTGAAAAGAAATGTGCCATAAAGTGCAGTGAAGAGCGGGGTTTGGCTTCACCTTTCTTGGGAGTTGCAACTGAACTCAGCCATAGACCTCACTAATCTAAATCCTGACCCTTGGGGAACTGGTATCTGCTTTGTTGTGGCTTGGCTCATATGACCATGTGGCTGCCTCTCCCAGCTGTCACCAAAACCTAATCCTGACTTCCTCACTTGACTTCCTGGCTTAGCCTCAAACCTATTGCTACACCAGGGAGGTGTTGATGAGGTATGTCCTGAGAACACTGTCCAGATCTATCCCTCAGTCAAAAAAGGGAGAGAAAAACTTTGCTTGATAGTTCCTATTGCACCAGACGAGATCTTTGCATGTGAACAGGTTGACCACCTGAAGGATATACAGACTTATAGATCTCCACTTAGTTTTCAGGTGTCAAGGGTTTGCTTTGCAACAGAACATTCTCAGTAGCACCTAAATGTTAAAATGTTTTATGTAGGACTGTGTAAGTCTTTAAATCCTGATGTTATTAAAAATCAGTATTGATGTTGCCTGAGGCCTGAAATAAACACAGAGTTCACTCTCTATTTCAGAGAATCCAAAAGTGTAATAGAAGAAGAGCTGGCATTAACTTTTTTTTTTTTCCCTTTGGAGAAATAAGAATGTAAGAAGAGTTTAATTTATGTCTGTTATATCTGATTTAAAATATATCTGTTGTTGCATATTCCTCTGTTTCATAGAATCATAGAATCACCGAGATTGGAAAAGACCTCCAAGGTCATCCAGTCCAACTTTCCACCTACCAGCAATATTTCCCCACTAAACCATGTTCCTTAGTAGAACATCTAAATATTTCTTGAGCACAATGGGGGTTGGTGAGTAAACCACCTCCCTGGGCAGCCTCTTCCAGTGCCTAATCACTCTTTTGGAGAAGAAATTTTTCCAAACATCTAACCTTAACCTCGCCTGATGCAACTTGATGCTGACTGATGCAACCTGAATCCATTCCCTCTAGTCCTGTCACTAGTTATGTGGGAGAAGAGGCCGACACTCGCCTCATCACAGCCTCCTTTCAGGTAGTTGTAAAGAGTGATAAGGTCTCCCCTGAGCCTCCTCTTCTCCAGACTGAGTAATCCCAGCTCCCTCGGCCACTCCCCATAAGGCTTGTGCTGCAGACTCGTCACAGCTTCATTGCCCTTCTCTGAACACACTCCGGGACCTCAATGTCTTTCTTGTAGTGAGGGGCCCCAAACTGAACACAGTACTCAAGGTGCAGC
Organism: Pavo muticus; assembly: GCA_016647715.1. Classification (NCBI taxonomy): domain Eukaryota; kingdom Metazoa; phylum Chordata; class Aves; order Galliformes; family Phasianidae; genus Pavo; species Pavo muticus. Next base: position 34,211 of record JACDJE010000404.1, read on the forward strand.
CTCGCCACAGCTGAGTACAAAGGGATGATCCAAATGCTACAAGCCCCTCTTCAGATACTGAAAGGCTGCTATCAGGTCTCCCTGGAGCTTTCTCTTCCCAGCTTGCTCTGTCTGTCCTAACAGGGGAGGTATCATTTTTGTATATTTGGATTTTTGGATTTTTGGATCATTTTTGTAGCCCTCCTCTGGACGCACTCTAACAGGTCCCCATCTTTCCTGCACTGAGGACACAAAATTTGCATGCAGTACTTCAGGTGAGGTCTCATTAGCGCAGAGTAGAAGGGCAGGACCACCTCCCTTGACCTACTGGCCGCACTTCTTAGGATGCATCAAATAGTCCACCCATCAAATCCCTATCTTTTCAGTTTTGAGAGAAGGATGTTATGATAGGCAGTGTCAAAGGCCTTACTGAAATCCAGATAGATGACATCAGTGGCTCTTCCGTCGTTCACTGATGCATTTGCACCATCACAGAAGGCCACTAGGTTGTTCAGGAATTACTTGTCACTGGTAAAGCCATACTGGTTTTCTTGTATCACCTCCCTGTCTTCCATGTGCCTTAGCATAGCTTCTAGTAGGATCTGTTACATGGTCTTTTGTGGCACAGAGGTGAGTCTGACAGGTCTCTAGCTCCCTCAAGGAAAGTGCAGGAAAATTGTTAAGAAAATAAATTATAAGATAGGTGAGAAATGGCTATTCTTTTATTGTAAATGCTGTGAACTGTTGGGACAGTTACTGGTTTAGGTTCTAACAAGGAAAATGATTGAATAATGTGCAACAAGGAAGTTCTCCAAACCAGTGTTGTCCGACACTGCTATGGAATCACATATGAGCTGAAGAGGAATGAGGTCTCTAGAGACTGTCTAGTTCAAATCTTTACAAATCAAAGTCAATGCTAATATTAAAAATTGTTTTTGTGTAAATATTTTTCCCCTCCAATTTCTCCCCTATATTCCAATGTTTTTACTAGGATTTTTCTTCTGCTGCACAGACAATTAATATTTATTACCATGGTACCCTCTTAATTTTCAGAGAGGAAGGAAAGTCCACAGTGTAACTGGCTGCTTAAGCTTTATAGATTTAGATATACTCAGAAATGCTCTGTTCTGTTTAATTTTCAGTGTTTAAGATGGTCAGATATTTCTTAGGTGCACTCAGTGTTTGCCCTGATTTGAGTTCTTCAGAATAACTGAATGTAGTATAGCCAGCTGGCAGGAGCTCTGCAGTTCTCCCAAGTGAATGAGCATGTAGTAGTCAATCTTTTGAAATTGCTTTGCTCCGTGCCAATCAGACACAGAAGTTCTTGCATCAGGTATCTCAAAACTTATCAACACTTACAGGGATCTTGCTATTGTATTACAGCTGAAATGCCCTCTTAGCAGTAAGTTTAAGACCATTATGTGGGACAAGTTCTAAACAAATTAGGCTATTACAGAAGTACTCCTTGATGTGATAAAATTTCTAAGCAACATAGAACATCAGGAAAACCTTTAAGTGTAGCCCAAATATAATTTCCTTTTTTGACTGATGATCCTGCACATTGCTATATTTTTCTTTTCTTTGGTATCTTTGATATCATTAACCTCTGACATGGCAACATTCTTTCTACCTTTAATGATGGACATTAGATGCAATTTCTTCCTCTCACCTACTTTGCATTCAGTTAATGTAGCTACATTTAGAGAGAGTAGTAATAATAATTAAAAAAAATGATGTGGGAAGTATGGATTGGAAAACTAAAAGTTCACATGTATACCAAAAAGGGTATGGAAAGGACAACTTTAAAGTATAAACTAAACAAACTAATAATGTGGTTTTTCTTCTGATTAAATGAGAATGGATATTGAGCCTCAGTAAATACATTTGTATCTAGTTTATTCAAAAGTCATAATACATAGTACAAGTCCACGATTAGTTTACATTTTAGCTAATCATTATTGTAGACTGTGAAAAAGGAAGAAAAAAACCTAAGCACCACATTTTCTTGGTATATTAAATGGTAGTGAGAGAAATCTCCCTCTGTCAAGTGGTGTCACAAAGGTTGGGAGAATATTCTGGTCTGTTATTGCCTATAGAATCTGTTTTTGTTGTTGTTGTTGTTGTTGTTTAACCTAAGTCTGAAGTATCATGCCTTAGATTGAGGAAAATTTCACTTCGTTAGGCTTTCAAATAGAAATTTTATGCAGCAGGAGTGGCAAGAGTAAAAAGCTTGTAATCTACAGTTAAGAGTTCTTCATTAATCATTTTTATGAGGTGTAAAAAAGTAAAATGAATTTCAGACAAAAACATTATCACTAGTTAAAAAAAAAAAAAGCATGGCTATGATCTTAAGTGAAATTAATTCACCATTGAGTAACATCATAAAATTGTAAAATAGCTAAGGGGTTCATTTTTAGGGCAGTGTAAATGTATGCAGTTAATACAAAGCAGGAAATGAGAGTGGGATTAAAAATAAAACAAAATTCATAGTATTTGTATATGGTCTGGTAAAGGATTCCTACCAAAAAAAAAAAAAAAAAAGAGACAAATTTTCATAGTCATCCCAGTCACTGGTAAAGATACTAAACATAACAAGTCCCAGTATGGCCCCTGGGGACCACAACTCATGACCAGTCACCACCACTGTATGGGCCCAGCCATCCAGCCAGTTTTTGACAATTCTTGCTTTCTTGAGAGTAGATCAAGTTCTAGCCCTTAATTTAATTACTGCAACTAAGTGATTGAGGTTAGGTGATAAATTTTAGCCCAAACCTACAGTATTTGCTGGCTATATGTAATTACTTTATGTATACATAACTTTTTTTTTTTTTTTTTTTGAGGGTAAGGGGGATTAGAATGTTTCCCTTTATTTATGAGTATGTACTATTTTATGAATATGTTCAGGAAAATATGACAAAGTAGTATAAAAGTATTCAAACAATAGGAAGCAGTGTTGAAGTAGAGCAATTGCACCAAATGCTACAAGGCTGTATTGGCCAGACTATGAAGATGAAAATACATATAAACATCTCTTTAAATGTTGTTTTAAAATGATTATTTTATTTATTTTGTTTTATTTTATTATTTATTTTATTGAGATTCTAACATTAAGTAGTTAGGACAAGTTGGAATTAAAATTGTCTAGAACATCTTAATTCTCCTTTATCTCATTTGTGTGTACCAGTTATTATACTGTCTTTTTGGATCTGATCCTTTTTCTGCAGTGTGCTGTTCGTTCAACAATACTGTTGAAGTGACATGTATTTCTGTATTGAATTTGTCTGCAAACTTTATGTCTTTCACCTCAATTTTATATAGAAGTTAGCAGGTATATTGTTTAGGATGGGTTTGGAGGATAGTCATGTGATTTAGGCGTCTGAATGTTATACTAGGGATTAGGATTCTATGTGATTCATGCTGTGTAAAAACTTACTTAACTCATATAGTGTTGTTCTTGCAATTTGGTTAAATTATTATAAATTTAAAAAATCATAACAGTATGGAAAATAGCAAATGTAAGAATATAAGGAAATATAAGGATATAAGAAAAAAGTCTTTTACAGTGAGGGTGGTGAGACACAGGAACAGAGATGTGGAAGCTCCATTCCTGGATACATTCAGTGCCAGGCTGTACAGGGCTCTGAGTCACCTGATCTAGCTGTGGATGTCCCTATTCATTTCAGGGGAGTTGGACTAAATAATCTTTAAGGGTCCCTCCCAACTTTAAGGATTCTATGATTCAAAATAAATAACAATTATAGATGTGTTTTTGTTCTCTCTTTTCTGACTAGTCCGTGTAGAAGATCGACATACACACGAATCCAAAGAGTTTAACCCTTCACTTTGTAGGTCCACAAACTGACATGACTTTTTCAACTTCCATGTTTAGGCTTTTGCGGGCTACAGTAGATCTCTATTCTTGTACATATTTTGCTCTTACTTGAATTGGTTTTATAATATTAAATTCTTAGAAAACCAATCTTCTGAACCAACAGTTTGTAATTAAAAACTTAAAGAGATTTTATTGAATATTGGTAGTGTCGGTGCATTCAGAATGATCACTAGTTGAAAATTTAGACAATTTTCAAAGGTTTTAACTGAAAGATGAAGAAAAATCCTAGGCTTTGGAGCTTCTAAGAAAAACATGAAATATATCATCTACAATGATTAGATATTTAAAACATTTGAACTTCTATGAAATTGATAATTAAGCTAACACTTAATTAAGAAAATAATAACAATAAAAGCATGGTAGAGAGGTATACAATCACATTTAAAGAACTAGCCACTTTTGGAATAATATCCTTGAAATTAAGCTTGTATTAGTGCAGTTTTCTGGAATATGGACCTAATTTCCTGATCTAAGTATTTCTTGAGAAGAAATATTCTCAAAATAAAAAAGTACTAATGACTTCAAAGATTAAAAATATACATATTGAAGTAATGCATTAATCCGTTTTTAAATCTTACATTTTAATAAAGTTCATGCTGAAGTGTTTGAATTAATTTTCGTTATTTTTAGTCTTTAAAAATAGTCTGGGAAAACAGTTGCAAATTTTCAGAGATGTCAGTTAAGTCTGAGGTTTATTTTATAACTTTTAGGAAATGAATTATAGGAAAACAGAAAGTGCGATTAGTGTAAGACTCCTTCATCGACATTATGAATTCACTTGTTTCAAATGAACTGTTATACGAAGTTGGCATACAGTGTGCCCCTTTCTATTATTTTTAGTAAAATGGATTTCTTGCTGTGATAAGTGGTGCAATTTTAAATTTCAACTGAAAAATAATTCTGCTAAAGCAGTGGGTAGCATTTTTATTTAAGTAGCAATGATGTTATTCAATGGTTATTCTAAGTGGTCTGAAATATTATGCTATAGTAAAAAGCAACTATGGAAATTCATTATCTTCTAGAATTTGAAATTGTTGTCCTTGGGAAGAAGTTCTGGGATCTGCTGGGATGAATTTGATTAGGAATAAGAATATGAAGGAAATACCACTTAGATGTAAAGAAAGATGTGTTTGACTTCTTAATACCATCAAGACTGAAACTATATTTCAAATCTCCAAAATCAAAGGAATATTACAGGCTGTATTTTTTAATCACTATTAGATGCACCTGGATATAATAAATGAAGAGGGAAAGAGCTCACATACTCAGGAAAAAATTGTATTTTCAATTAATCTAGAAGTCTTATTTCCAAGTTTTGGCCAAGTTTTAATCAAGGCTGTTTAATGGGTATAGAATGAAGAATAGATACATCTATATTTAAGGAAAGCAAGCAAGTACTCTAATGTAAATTCTCTGTTGATTTTCCTTTGCCCAGTTAATGATGATAGAATGAAACATTAATGACAAATTTTGATGACTGTGTCATTAAATCTCTAGTATCTTTCATTAGTAAATACCTGTCTCTGAATTGTATATTCATGTGGATAATAGGGTAAGTAATGTTTCATAAATTTAACTCTTCATGTGTAAATACGAAACTGAGGACTAAACCTCATGTTCCTGCCTGGATTAGAGCAGACATGCTTAATCAACAAAATCAACAGTAAAAAGACGATTACCTTATTTTCCCAATTGTGGAAAACTGCAGATTTACTCCAAAAGAGGAGGGAGATATTACAGGTAAGGAAAGGTAAAGAAGGAAGGAAGAAACATCTGTATTTGGAAATCTAAGTAATAATAAAATAATCAATTAGTGAAATTGTTACATAAGCAATAATGCCTGCATTTATGTGAATCAGAATGATTTTTTTGAGTTTCATTTAGTAATAAATGTTATCCTCCTTAGCTTTAATATTGAAACACTCTAAACAACAAAAACCTGCTTTTTTAACTGTGTTAATATGAAAAATAATAGAAATAAAAGAACCTACTTCCTATTCTCCCAACACAATTTTCATATCTCTATATCCTAAAGTTTACTCCCCTACTCATACGCAAATGAAAAAGCAAGTGGCCAATTGAAGATTTGCTTGAGTAGATTTTTCCTTTTCATTTTTCCCACTAATATCTGGATTGGAGATCAGTGCTGAGCAGTGTCCCCAGGGGTCAGTAAAGGGACCGGTGCGCATTAATATCTTCATCAGTGACATCGACAGTGTGATTGAATGCACCCTCAACAAGTTTGCAGATGACACCAAGCTGTGTGGTATGGTTGACACCACCCAGAGAGACCTAGACAGGCTGAGCAGTGGGCCCAAGTGAACCTTATGAGGTTCTACAAATCTGAGTGCGAAGTCTTTCACCTGGGTTGTGGCAACTCCCACTTTCAATAGACGCTGGAGGCTGAAAGGATGGAGGCAGCCCTGATGAAAAAGACTTAGGGGTTTTGAACTCTGAAAGAGGTTGCCCAGAGAAACAGTAGAAGCACTGTCACTGGAGGCATTCAAAGTAGGACATAAGTGGGCCCTGCACAACCAGATCTAGCTGTAGATGTCCCTGTTCAGTGGAGAGGAATTGGACTAGATGAGCTTTAAAAGCTCCTTCCAACTCAATAGATTCTATGATTTTATGATTCTGTGTATATTTCTTAGCCACAAAAATTTCATGATGTTTGTGGAGGATAATGTTGCACCTGAGTTGTGGCAACTCCCATTATCAATATAAGCTAGGGGATGAAAGGATTGAATACAGCTTTGCAGCAAAAGAACTAGGTGGTACGGTTGTGGATGGCAAGCTGAACATGAGCCATCAAAGTGCCCTTGCAGCCCAGAAAGCTAACTGTATCCTGGGCTGCAGCAAAAAATGCATGGCCACAGGTCAAGGGAGGTGATCTTACCCCTCTGTTCTGCACTGGTGAGACCTCAGTGCTGTGTCCAGATGTGATGTCCTCATTAGAGGAGAGATGTGGACCTCTTAGAGTGCATACAGAGAAGGGCAACTCAAATGATCCAAGGAACGGAACACCTTCCTTGTGATGACAGACTGAGAGAGCTGGAACTGTTCAGCCTGGAGAAGTCTCCAGAGAAACCTGAGAGTGGTCCTTCAGTATTTCAGGGGGCTATAAGAAAGAAGAGCACAGACTCCTTAGGATGCTCTGTTGTGACAGGACAAGGGGAAATGGCTTCAAACTAAAAAAGGGGAGCTTTATTTTTTCTATAAGAAATACTTTCACAGTAATGATACTATAAGGACTAGATGAGCTTTAAAAGTTCCTTCCAACTCAAAAGATTCTGTTGTTTTATTTCTATTGCTATCAATCAGGTATGTCAAATGAATATTGTACATCATTTTAATCCAAAATATCTTTATTCGACATGGCCAGATTCAGGCCACAGTAACACAATATAAATACAGAATTGTAAACTGACAGTCTAATTATCTATCTAATTCTGGTAGAAATAAAGTTGCTAACAACCAAAAAACAGCAGTAGAAGAAAGACAGAAAGTACAATTAAAAATAACAACAACAAAAAATCAAGTTTTATTAAAACAAACAAACAAACAAACAAACAAACAACCAAACTTAATTAAATGTATTTTTTTTAATATCTGGAATGGAAAAAAAAATACTTTGTATTAGATTTTCAATTTTTTATTATTTTCTCAATTCCACATTCTTATCTTTTAATACTTCTTTAGTAGACAGCTAAATGAATTAATTGTTGATGCAAAGAGAGGCCAACCTTAGATCTGTATGGGTTTGGAAGATGCTGATAAATCTCATCACTCCATGAGTGTACACTGGGAAAGCTGTTGGAGAAAAATTCATTATTTCTGTTTCAGTGGAAAAATGCATATGTGTAGCATATATGCTGTATCTTCCAGAATAATTAGCGTAAAAAAAAATCTGTAAGTATATCCAGCTGCTTACTAAGTGGGTACACACTGAATAGAAACCTTTTGAATTAACATTATGCGCAATATTGTTTTGTTATACTTGGTTGACAGCAATTGAAATGGAAATAATAAAATTGGAAAGGAAAAATCTAGTCAAACAAACCCTCAATTGGCAGTATTGAAACAGAACTCCATGATGCTTTATTTTCTTTACCATAAACGATTTGACTGAGAATTAAATTAACTGTTCCTATGGCATCTTCATGTCTCCAAACAGTAAGGACTGGAAGCTGAAAATAATTGAAGGGTAAAAAAATACATATTTTTAAATGATGATAGTTATCAACTTTAGTCATTAGTAAGGGATGCCATAGATTAATTATCTGAAATTCTTGTGTCAAAATTAGATTTTCAGTAGAAGTATGTTATAGTAAGACAAATGGCAGGAAGTCATGAGTTGAAATCTGTGAACTGTTTCACAATGGAGATCAATAAACATAAGCCGTTGTTCTAAAAATCAGACTAATTGCTTATGAAAACAATGAGCTATAACTGTCTCTGACACAAACATGTTGTTTAAACAATAGAAAATCATAAAATAGTGATAATAAACTGATAAATATTCAATAATATGATTTGCTTTACAGCGCATTTTCATTAGCAAAAGCTGCAATGATAATTCTAATAAGATATAGGATTTAATTAAAAATTGTAAAGAACATCTTCAGTTAAGGATTTATGAGACTTTTAAAGACATGAGACATTACACATCTATACATTTAAAGTAACTTCGTAATTATGAAAATATTTTGGAAAGATTAGTAAAAACTTTCATTTACTATTGCCATAAAAATAACTGAGAAAAGAGAGCAGTGTTTCTTTATTAAAAATTTAAAGGTGTAAGTATAGGCTTGTTGGTCAGCTCTAAAACTGCTTTTAAACAGAATCTTCTTAAATGATTTTATAGTTATGACCATTAAAGTGGTGTATTTTAACAGGGACCACAAACCTGTTCTGATGTTTTGATTGACTGTTGCTTAGAATATAACCATGAAAGATGCTTATGTGACTCCATTAACAGAAACTAATGCCAGTCATTTGTCATAAAAAGTAAGAACATACTTTAAATAAATAATATTAAAATGTTAATTTTCTCTCCTCATGCAATAGAGTCATAGTGAGTTAAAAATTAAAATGAGCTGTTCATCATCAATATGGAGATGATTCAGCATTTGGACACTTAATAATTCATACTGATAAACCCTATTGAAAGATAATCATATTGAAAACAAATAGAGAGGCAATCTGGTTAACTTCCAATTGCTGAGGAAGACCTGAAGTAAATTTCTTACAGTGACAATGGTAGGTAGTTCTGCACTGAGAGAAAAAATAACAGTAAATTAAAAAAAAAAAAAAGTAAGCGCCAGATGCTAGTGTCTGATATAGATGTATAAAGTCCACCAGTTCCTAATAAAAATATATAAAATAATAATAAAAAGGTGTGAGAGAAAGCTATTAATAACTCACATAGTTAAATTGATACTTTCAATTAAAAGATACTGCTCAAGTTTGTAATTGCATTTTCTTTTAAAATAGCTAAGCTTAAGCAGGTTAGATGTGAGAAAAACATCAGTTCAAACATGTCAAATAAAGTAGCGTTAACATCTAATAAATAAAGTCCTGAAGATTTCTTCTTTGCTAAGTTTGTTGGACATGCAAGTTTTGCACAGGTTTTGCAATTGGCTTTTATTTTGAGTACATACTACCCACAATGGACAGCGCTAGAAAGAATAGCAAACTTCCTATCTTACACGTATATTTATTGTTTCTTTCTTTCCTAATCATCAAGAAAAGCAACACTAGGGACTGAGAATAGGACTGAAGAGAAATGACTGGGTTATGGAAACCTAAAGGAGAAGACTTCAACATAAGGCTGGAATTTGAAAATAGTTGCTGGAACTATCTCTATTATATGAAATCTGCTGAAACTTTGGGTGAAAAATTGGAATGTGGTGAATGGCATGAAATGTGAAAAATGGTGTATAGTGTTGGTAAATCAAATCAGGATTGTTCTAAGAATTGACTGAAGTAATGCATGATATTCAAGATTCAGAAACTCTCAACTAGCCTTCTTAGTAAAATTATCTAAAAATAGTGTCTAAAAATATACTACCAAATTAAAAAATAAAAATAAAAAGCTGGCTAATGAGGGACCTAGGGGCCAGAGAGGAGGAAGACTGTGCCAGCTTTATTTATCTTTATAGTTCTATAGTTATTTTATTTATATATCTGTATTTATGTTGATCTAGATCTTTCTATATGTACATTTAATCCTTGAAACTGTGTCTCCTTGATAAAAATGAGGAAAAGAAACCAAAAAATGGGTGAAATATTTTTTTGTTTTCCTAGCATCCTATTTCTCCTACCTATACCAGAACTCTAGAAAAAGTCATGGATGATTCTGTGGAACTGTTCTTTCTGGGACTCCTCCTAATGCATCATTTATCTGACTTTTCCTTCAGTTGTCTCTGGAAGCTATTTATAAAAACACAGTCTCACTGAGACTGATTTTCTTTCACACAGTTTGCTGTGCCCTTCTCAAACTTTCATTGAATTAATTAATTATGCTAACAGTAATGGTTTCTCTTTTGTACATACATCAAAAATTTTATTTTTACATTGTAGAAGGAAGTTTCCCTAGTTGCTGCTTCAATAAGCTTTTATATAGAGATACCTGACTATGGTAAAAGAAGTGTTTTCAGGAACTGTAAATGAGTTCATTTTCATGTAAGGTGAATGTCATTCAGTGGCATCTTATCGTATCAGGGAAAATTCCATTTTATGTGACCAGGCCTATATTTATCCTTTTGAATCATTCATTATAAATCATTCTTTTTAGCCCACTGATTATTATTATTATTATTATTATTTATTTTATGCAGCTCACTGAACTCCTAACAATTTGTTCACATATTTGTGGAGATGTGATGCCCAGAGCTGAATGCATTGCTCTAGGCGAAATAACTCCAGCACCTCAGGGAAAGAAGTTCCTTTAGATCTTTGCTTTGTGAAGTAATTCATATGCAGTCCAAACATCTTTTTAATTTTTATTTTTTTTTATGCAAGAATATTTCTGATTGGAAATGGATCTCTAATTGGCTGCTTGCTATTTCCAAACTTCTTTCCAGATTGTTGCCTCCCTTCCTATTTTTGTAGGATTTATCTCTTCACAGAATCTTGATCTTACATTTTTTAAAGCAGAATTTTTCTGAATTTTCCTTGATGCTTGCAGCTCTTCTAAATCTGTCATTGACAATTTCCTCAGCTAGATTGCTTGCTGATTTTAGCTGAGCATGAATAGAAATTAAGTAACAGTTCTTCAGCTTCTTTCTCAAATCAATGTATGGAAATCTGCAAATAGCATTTCAAATGTATCTATAAGTCAGGATTCCATGTTTCATCATCTAAAGCAATTATAAGCACAATATTTCATTAGATATGGTATATAAAGTGAATATATGTGAATATTTCAACTCTTTTCTTGAGATGAAATCGACTGCACTGACTTCAACAGATGAAGTAGCATCCCTACATACGATATTACTAAATAAATGGAACATCTGCAGGAGTTTTTTGTTTGATGGCTTTATTTTTAACGTATGTACATGTTAAGTTTGTGACTGTTCATTTCATCATATGGAAACAAGAATCTTTATCAGGCTTTCCTTTTGCTTAATTATGCACTCAAACCCTCACGCAGGCAGAATACATTATTTCATTGGTTTGCTGAGCTAACTTTCTGTGGTTTCCCCTACTTACCTAGATGTTCTTTATAATAGATATCTTTAGTCTCACAGGTAGTTACACTGTCACTTTTAATGGACATAATTCTGCTCTGTAGAAAACACAAGTTTTAGTGAAATTAAGAGACTTATGACTATTTATAGAAGTCAGCTTATTCATAATGTGGCTGCATTTTGTTTCATATATCTGATAGGATTCTGCAGATTCTTCTCTATACAGCATTAAATTCTGCATGCTGTCATACTAATTTAAATTGAATATTATAGAATCATATGTTAAGAACAAAACATTCCACTAGGAAGTAGTATCCAAAACTATTATTGTATGTACTTAAGGAAAAGCAAAATTTGTACATCTAAATCTCTGAAAGTCAAAATTATTCAAAATTGTTACATTTTGAAATGCAGGCATTTCAGTACTATCTGAATCTCAATATACAGACATTACACTGTGTAATTTATGCTTATTACATTGATACCGTTCTTTTTTATTATTATTGGATGAACTTTTTTTGCTTTGTGCTTTCTCATCCAGAAAACAATATAACAAAATCATATCTCCAGATTCATTCTCATTTGTACTGAACACATTAAATCTTATTAGCTCAGAAATATGAAAGCTATGAAAACATGTGGAGCCCATGAGTTTCAGCTGAAAATTGAAGGGAGAATTTGACTAATATTAATAAATATGCTCTTTCACTAGGCCTCTTGTTTTTCCTTCAGGAGTTAGTAACAGATTAATACAATTTAAACTGATATATTTTTATGTCAGTCTTTGTTCAAAATATATGAATGGATTATGTATGCTTTTAATTCTTGATTTAGACAAAAAAATATTTTACCTGAATGTAGTGACCTTTCCATTGTTTGTACGAAACAAGAACTTTCAGAAAAGTAAATAATAAAATTAAAAAGTGGGATATGTATATATTAAAGAGTAGAGATCAGAAAATTTTTAAAATGTAAAATATATCATTAACTTGAATAATTTCTCATTTTCTGAACCCATCTTGAAGGATAGGCAGAGTCCTTGAAAACTCTGAAACTGTTCTATTCCCAGTGAAAGCAGGAGCATTTGGTACCATCCCCTTGTGCATCTGTATATGATAGCAGTATCTAAAGGTCAAAACTACTTTGCTGAATTTAGAAGATTTTAGAAAATGTTAATGATGTACTCATGTTAGTTGAGTATCAGTGAAATGAGTAAATAAAAAAATTTAATGTCTTGCTTTCATCAGAAGCAGCTCAAAACAAACTAGTGCAAATGTTTTTATTTCCAAAGATTATCAGATGTCCCACCCTGAGCATCTCTGGTGTGGGATGGTGACCTGGGCCCTTAGCTTTCAGATGATTTACAGCAGCTCAAATGCCATTACTGTACCAAAGCTAGAGCAGGGCTCATGCAGGGAAGTTCTGTTAGGGAGGCTGGAAATACCTCACATATACGCACTTATGGGAGGAAATGAACAACAAAAATTTGGTCAAGACCACTACTGGTGGTGACTAAGATCAATACCTGACACAGTCCCATGTTGAAATACAATAACTGGATACTGATCAGCCTCCTCTTAACTACCAGCCTCTCTTAGAGATCCCAGTGTTCAGGATATGTGTCTTGTGGTTTTTAGAGACAGCTCTGAAGACTGGGAAGACCATCCTCCTTGCTTGTAACATTAATTTTGAAGTTATTTCACACTGAAATGCATTATTGTAAAGGTATTTTACTTCCTTAAGTAACTTTTCTTTGTTGTTCAAGTAAACGCTGGCAAAATGATTTGAGTTACAACATAGAAATTGTTCTCAGGCTGCTTATTTATTTGTTTGTTTTGTTGTCAGCTTTTGCAAGTGATTCTCAGAAACCTGAATTAAAATTTTAGTAGCTAAGTAAGAGGGGTTTTTGAAGTGTCTGAGCTTAAGCCACTCTCTAATAAGCAAGAAATTTACAAAAGGAGGCTCTGAGAAAGGATTAAACTGAATTTGCTAATTTTCTGGTGCATAATAATAATTCACAAGGGTTTCTTTATGTGTAAGGACAAAATATTTTCTCAGCTAATTGAGTCACAGAATAAAGACTAGACTGCTTGGAAACTGGGGCAGACAACTGTTCCGAAGGGCTTTATTTTCTGAAGTGCTCACCAGAAATATAAAGTCATAATACTAAAGTAAGATGTTTTGAGATGCCAAGCTGAAAATGGTAGGGTAAATCATACTGAAATTAATATTAAGAATATAATAAGAATACTGGTGGAAGACTAGCTGAATGTCACACGCAAAAACTCATGTCATGAAAGGGTTCCTGAGGCAAAAGAGAGTAAATGGTGAGAACTTCACAAATGTGAATGATCCCTCTCTCCTCTCCTCTCCTCTCCTCTCCTCTCCTCTCCTCTCCTCTCCTCTCCTCTCCTCTCCTCTCCTCTCCTCATACAAGATAAGATCTTTACCAAGGAGGCACTCTGAAATATAATTTTCTCTTTCCTGAAAAAAATTGGAGACCATTCCAGTGATTATCTGCCATCTGTTGGTTTCAGTACTTCAATTACTTCAGAATCCTCTGGAAAAAAAAAAATCTCTTTCATGATAGAGGGTTGAATGTACATTCAAAGGTAGCTTCAGCTGAGCAAGTACCCAGTTAATCCCCTTCAGCACACAGGGAAAAGGCTGCCACCAGCTCTAATTGATTCTGAAATGAATCAGTATAGAAAATTAGAAGGTTTGGATTCCCATGTGAGCTTCAATAAAGAACAGGGATGTAAGCCTGACAGCTGAATGGATTCAGAAATGAAAATCTGATAAGAAGCTTAAAATCGTACTTAAGTCTAGAAATGATTTGAATGTTCTTGTTAATGGCACTTTGTATATTGTCACCTAGTTAATTATCTCTGAAGATGAGTCCTTGCAAAGAAGATATGCCAGCCTTTCACAGCCTTTCCTCATCACATATTTATTAAATTCCAACCTCCTTGCCAGTAGCTGGAAGGCAGAAAGAAAGGATTAGGTGACTGCAGTTCCTCTGTGACTGTCAGTTCACTGTGCCAAACTTCAAATATGAACTGTTGCATGTACTGTTACAGACATTTCCTTTACATCTTAATTTGCAAATGAGGAGCTGACAATTGTTATGCCTTGTATTTGTGCACATAAAAAGCAAATACTGTCACTGCTGGCTATTTTATTTATCCCTTTGGAGATAGCATACAGCCTCTTTATAAATTTTCTTCAGATTTTTTTTTTTACTAACCGAGCTAGTCATGGAGCTACATGACCTCATATTTTATTCAGGAAGCCTATCTGCAGTTTATGAAGCGTGCACTGCATGTGAGAGCTATTTAAAACAGTGTCTTTAAATCTGTTTTCACTTTGCTGCCTCACAGCTTTTTGGCTTTTTCGTGTGAGTTCCTATTTAGTATATTTCCTACAGATTGTCTGATGAGTTTTTGTGTGTGTACAGGTACACTCCCCAACCTCCAATCTCCATTTGTGTTTCATATGTGTTTATCTATCTGCTTATCTGCATTCATTTTAGGAATGGAGGAGTAGAAAGATGGTGCTAGAGGCAAAGCTGCCTGTTCTATCCATCATGTTATATAATTTACTATCAGTCATAAGCTGGAGAAGAAATGAAGATGAATAAAGAAGACATTAAATGAAATGTTCATTAAAGGAAGGCATCACTGAAATGAACGAATGATCAGAGGCAACACTATAGCTATACAGAATCACCATCCAAGAAAATGTGGCTGAGGAGTAAAATCAGTAAGAATTTCACTTCTGTTATCAATTACAAACTCAATACACTTGTCTTCATAATTGCTTTTGGGTTTCTTTGCGCTGAGTTTGGGGTAAGCGTCCTAAAACAAAAGTCTGTTCTCAGCATAGCAAACATCTTGAGTAATGGTCAAGTGTTTCCTGCTTCCATTTCTGCTTCATGTTCTGGATGTGATTCTTTTTTATTTGACTGCCTTTAATAGTTAGTCCAGCAAGGTGCAGAGCAAGAATACTTAAGTTTCATTTCCTCTGAAATCATACACCTCTTATATGACCTCAGACAAGATGCATATCTCTCAGCTCTCAAAATGTACATAAGAGTTGTCACTCATGTAGCATCTCTTCTTACATGACAAATATGGATATTGTAAAATACCTTGGATATTTGAAGGCAGAGCACTCAGAAGAATATGCCTGTTTTCTGGTGCCAGATATTAATGCATATCTATGTTAATTATATTCAGAGGTCCTACAGGATTTAAATAGACTTCAGAGGTCCTACAGGATTTTTTATAAGTTACCCTGGAACTATATGTCCATCAATTATATATGAGTGTTATGTAAATTCTATTCATATGTTATCTCCAAATCATATCAGTCCATATTGCAGAGCTGAGTAGAATTTGAAATTGCCAGACACAAAACAAACAGTGGAATTCATGAAGACCAGTATTTCAGATTCAGGGAAGAAACACTGTCATATACCTGAGATTTCATTTCTCTTACAGAGCTGATTTTTTTTTTCTTCCTTTTTCTTTGTAATTTACATGAAGGACTGAGTTAGGAAATTAGGGGCTAGAACAGCACAAGCTGCCAGTTGAAGCAGGAACTCCATTTTAGTGGCTGCTGAGCTCCTGGGTAGCAAATGAGTGATCATCCAGTCTGGATGACTGTAAAAAGCAGCTGAAATTTCTGTATAACAATTGAACAATATTAGTGGACCTTGAGTTAAAGCCCAAGAAACTCAGTGGAGTTATTATTACTGACTTTAATGAGCTTTGTATCAGAACATAAGCAAAAGTGTTGTGTACAAAAATATTTCTCATTTAGATGGATTTCACTTCACCTTGTTGATCAAACTATCATCGAGAGTAACCGTTAGGACTTAAAACTGACTTTTCTGTTGTCTTAACACTGTATCTGCACTAACTATAATAATTATTATAACACTTAATGAGTTATGGTAGTAGTATTCTCTGTATTTTATTGTCATAAATGTTGTTAAATGTGCATTTAAAAGGCACAAAACATGTGCCTAACTTGTAAGTCAGAAACGTAAAGGAAATGGAAGGAATAGAAATCTCAGAGTTGCCTTGATGTGCATACTCACATAACTCTTTGGAAGAATGTCATTCTAGATCTATAGTAGACAAATTACTGTATGACGGTTTTAATGTAGGTGTATTTTGGTTTAAATTTCATCTATTCTATTTATAAGCCAGTTCTGTAAAAACTTACTGATATGCCTTGCATATATATGACAAGTAACAACAAGAGTTAATGATGAAATGTTCACAACAAGTACAGTGTTTGTGGAAAACTATGTCATTCAACATCTGAAGTAATAAAAGTTTGTTTGGATTAAAATCTCAGTCCTTTGAGGAGATCACGTCACTGCCTCTTGTCTGTAAAAATGCATTTGAGTTAACTGGCATAACCTTGAACTGTCCTGTGGTGAAGTATTAATCATTTTTATTCCTTTACAAACTACAAGAGCAGACATCAATAACACTGTACTATATGCAAATTCAATGGCTAAAATAATTTCCAAAACAAGACAACACCCTCCACAATTCAGTCTCTGTGTGATTCCAGCACAAACTTTCATTCTTTTATGGAAGTTATGTGGCCTATTCATCAATAAACAAATAAAATAAATAAATAAGGAAGTAGACTTCTTGAATTACAGAGAAAGGAAAGGAAATAGCTTTGCAGTGTGTTTCTCATTGTTAGGAGAAAATTCAAGTTTCAATGGACACTGAATTTGAAGTAAACTTTTCATTTGGGTGGCTTGAGAGTAGTTTGTACAAGCAAGAGGACCTAAATTCTGAACTCAGCTCTAAAGACTGTATCTGTATTTTATGGAGACTAAACCATGGACCCAAGAGGGAGAAACCAGTCTTTGAATTTTATCTTATTATTGCTTTATTTGGAATTCATTTTAAAAAACAGTTGTGCAGGAATTAGCATACAGATTTATTTCCAAAAGAATGAAATTATTTTGTGTTCTGCCTTCTGACAGTATAGTGAATGTACACTTTTTTTCCTGCCTTTAACTACATCTACATCTATGTCTATATATATCTATCTATTGATCTATCATTTTTTCATATTTTACTTTTCTATCCCATCATATTCATGACACCATAAATGCATGAACAAAAAATGATCTTCTCAAGGCTATGAGGAGTATCTAATCTAAAACTGCAATGTAAGAAATAATTACTGATTGACATGGAAGCAGTTGTAGGTATGCTCCAAACCAGTGTTAGGCAGATTTGGACATTTATTGTACACAAAGATTTATACACGTGCATACTCAGGAAGGTAAAGAGCTATGGAGAGATTGTAGTCATTGACAACTTTTTTTATGTCTAAATGAAGAAAGAAAAAAATAATAAAAAAAAAAAACCAAAAAACCCCCCACCAAAACAAAACAAACAACTACACAAACAAGAGCACAAATAAGCAACAGCAGCAAAACCAAACAAAAACATTCTTGGTTAGATCTTAGTCAGTTATTTTTAAATCCTTAGTACTGGGCAGAGCCATAAAGCAGCTTGTTTGGGATAACTGCCAATCCTATCTGTTCAGCAAAATCTTTCCTTTATTTCCTTGTCTCTATACTCTTTTTGTTTTGTTCACTTTCCACCTTGAGGTTTTGTGTCAAGCAGGAGCATCTGATAATCTTTCAAAAGACTATTTGTGACAAACACAATCCTTGTAAAGACTAAGGAGGGAGTTTAGGGGTTTTAGGTAGTGTCAAAAAGATGACCAAATGGATGCTACAGAAAGTGCCTGGGATTTGCATTTAGGAAACACTCTGTTCATCATGTCTTTTAGTTATCTTAACAGTGAAGATAAATGCACAAGGATATTGTTTCATATATAAAATGCTTCAAGGTATCGGTGGCAGAATTTCCTCATGTCTTCCTGAGCCTATCTAACCTTTCTAGCTTCTGCTTTTTAAAGGAATGTAGGATAGTATTTTCTTTTAGGCATAACAACACAAAAGTCAGTATTACGTTTATGGATAACTAAGTTTGATATCTTCATTTTATTAAGAGTTTTCAATTTTAATTTTTAAAGCAAATATTTTATGAGTAACTGCATGGCAGGAGAAAATCATGAACAGTTTGTTTTTTTAGGACAGTTTCTGTATTTCAGTACAGTAAACCAGAGGTACTGCTCATAGCCAGAAGATAAAAATAAATAAATAAATAAGTAAAGTAACAAACCAAACAAAGAAAGAAACAGAAACTGGAGTAAGCATACTTTGATTTATAAAGAAAAGACTGAAACAGAATTGCTTAGATAGAGATCATGAAGACCCACGTGAATCATCAGGACATAGGGAAAAGAAAGAAACAGAGAGTCAAAGAGAGAATCTAGCATAAGAGTAAAGATGGAAAGCCGGAAAGCAGCGAAAGAAAACAGAGTCATGTGAAGGAGAAACTGCTGAGACAGTAGGACTTGAGTAAACAGTTAAGAGACAGAGGATGTGGAATATGACGTAAACTTAAATGGAATAAATAGAAAAATAAATTACGGAATGGAGAGAAAACTGAAAGAATGGAAAGAAAATTGAAGTAATATTACTTATATTTAAGAATATGTTCTTACACTAAAGCCCGATTTTCAACTCTATTTCTACCTTCATTTGGTGTTTCAACAACTTAAGATAGTTACACACTTGCTTTGACAATTTTCCACTATCATCTCTTTAAGATGTGAGAGGAAATATTTTCCAGGCTGTAATGCAGTGAATTAGGACACAAGCAGCTGCAAAATTGATAAACAATTGTTGTCTCTATGATATTATCCATTGTATCTCCTGAATCAAATGTATAATTTGACATAGGAGAAGGCCTGGACAATTTTACTTACGTTTGAGAGTAATTTTTCCATTCAGGAGAATGCTTAATTAAATTGCTCTCAGAATAAGATTAGGAATTAAGACCAAGTCTTCTGAAGACTTTTCCATTCTAGCAGGAGCAACTGGTCAAACACTTCTCATAACAACAGCCTGCCTAGCTTTCCAAGGCTTCATAAACAAAGGACCTGTTTGCTGCTCCGGAAATTCTGGTGCTTCACATACATCCAGGTGGAGTGAGCACTTATTTGACTTATTCTAACAGATATCCCATCACAACAGGAAAAGGGAATGAATGGCAGTATTCACCTTATCCATCTGAAAATGTGTAAATAAAAATAATTTCTCTTTGTACATGAAAGTTGAATCTTCTCTGAATGAACCTTCTGAAGAGAATTCATGTCACTTTGCCTAGACATCTACCTTACAATGAGATGAACTGCTCTCTAGAGATCCCTATTTTTCCATCCTGATTTTAAAGGAAGCTTTGGATGACTCATTATGAAATGATTTATTTTTTGACCCTGAGTGAAGTGAAAGGACTTAGAGAAATACTGCGTCTTTCTTTTTAAGATGTATAGAAATTTAATGAAAAGCACAATAGCTCTTTTCTAAAATGAAGAAATATTTTGTTGCAGCACATTCTGAAAATATGTTCAATATTAACTCTGCATGAAGCCTCAAAATTCCTGAAGCAATCAAAAAAATGCATTCTGTTTTCTGTGGTTGACATAAAATAGTGAGCAAAGATTGGAATCTTTCCTGCTCTTAAATAAGCACTTATATGGATCCATTCTTTGGAAACGAGTAATCTTGGAGGAAAGAGTAAGCAAGATCAAGATATGAGTAATTTTCTGATGTCATGCCTTCACTGTATTTCAGTGACATCAGGAGTTTTCAAGGCTGCCTGTTCAACAAGACAGAGTGTCACTTGCAAAGAGGAACTAGTAGGTTGAAGAAGAAAATCAAACTGTCAATGTCATGCTGAGGTGAATTGGAAAGAAAGATGCCCAAGGGAGTAGTTACGTGCAGGTTTTGCAGCTAAAAATGTTCTCACAACTTTCAGACCAAACTGTAGATTGAATAATTTCTCTTATTCAGATTCAAAGTTTTACTCTTATTTGATGAGGGTAAGGTGGAGTTTGGCATAGATTTTCATTACACATAGCTGTATAAATGAAGCGAGTAGCATACTTATCCACTGCAGTTGTATATAACTTTCTTCCTTTTTCAAAAATTTCCATTTACATCATTTCTAGATATCCATAAATTATACTCCTTAAAATAATTACTTACTGGATTCCACACTGGTAATGAGGGTCAATTACATTTTGAATTTCTGAGTTTAATTAAAAAAGACACCCTCATCCACCCCTTACCTCCCACCCTGAAAAAAAAGCATCCAAGAAAACTTTCTTCCCTGACTCCAGTATTTCATTTAGTAGGAAAAGAAGCATTAGAAATGAACAGAACTATTGAATGAACTATTTCTATTTTCATCTTTCATCTTTGAAATGAAATTCCTTTCCATTCTCTATGGCATCTCACACTGCCATTAAGAAGAAATGGCAGAGACTGGGATTAAAGTCCCAGTTCTTCAAAGTGCAGACAGCTGAACTCAGCACACTAGGAAGTGGAGGATTCCAATTGTTCCCAGGAGCTTCTGAAGAGCTTATCTTTCCTATAGGTTGATACACAGCATACTTCCAGAGTAGGCTGATGTTTTGTCACTTGGACATAAAAAAGATGAACTGAGAAGGCTTTGATTAATTTTTATAAAGTGCTTGTAAATACTAGATGAATTTAAATCCTGGAATCCACTATAGATAAGAGACACCAAATAGTGATTTTAATGATATATTTGTAAATGGTGGATGTGTCACTATGCTTCTTCTCAATATCTTTGAAATAGAAAAAGGATTTTTAAAGCAAATGAAGTTGTGTACTTAGTTACTTCCTAAATTAAGATTCATCAAAATGTCTAAAATACATCATTATCTAAATTTGCAAAACTAAATAAATTTGTACTGCTATAATGGCCTCTAAGTACTTTGAAATTTTATACCCAAAATGTAAAGGATATCTTTGGATATTTAAATTTACTTTGCACCCCTGAGATATTCTCACCATTTTTTTTCTTTTACTAGTGGGTAAAAAACTATCTAGGCAATCAGTAAGATTTTCTGAAACAGAAGTGAGAGTCATCTAAATCTCACTTAAAGCGAGCAACAGGTAGGAAGGCAGGCTCTTCTTTTATTCTTCAAGTTATTTTTGCATGACTTTACCAGAATCACCAAGGAAATTGTGGAAGAACCTGTTTAATAAATTCTTAGCTTGCATTTCTCACCTTAACCACAAGAAAATCCTTTATACATCTTCACAGGAGACAGAAATATTGTCCTACATTTTCAGTCCAGGATCAGTAAAGCACTGATGCTAAGTTAAAACAGGTTGGAAAGAAGAAATATAATCTTTTGCAAAGCAATGATGCAAGACATATAGCATAAGACTCTTTGAGTACCGAAGACTCCATGCTTACTCCAAAACTGGTTATGTAAAAGTAAAATAATGTTATCTTGGCAAACAAACAAACAAACAAACAAAAAAACATGGTGTTTTTTATCATATTTAAAAAGTAAAGTTATAACTAATAAGATATTTTTATATATATTTTAACATTTTTAATAAAGATATAACAAAACTTGACTTCCCCTTTTACAAGAATTACTTCCTTATTTGCACATCGAAGGGATGTGGATGGTTTAACTTCAACCTCTCCACCATTTTGCTTAGCATTTTCACTCATTATAATCTTTCAGAAGATGAAATGTTTGACATCTCTCACAGAAAATACTGCAGTTATTTTGACGTTGCTATATTCAGCATCTCTTTTTTTACGAGGCAAACTGGGGGGAAAATAGAAATAAGAACACATTGGCTTTTGTGTTTGTTGCTATGGCTAAACTGCATAGCAACAAGACTTAGGACGCTTGTCTGTTTTCAAAAAATAAAAAGGAGAATTCAACCTTCCACATCTACTGCACAACATATGTGCACAGAGCAAAGCACAATATCCAATTAGTGACCTCATTTTTTATTCACACTTTTCAACAAGTGAGTTAGACAGACTTTAACTTTTCAGAAAGTTAATTATGCAAAAGGCAAGTTTAGTATGATTAGTCACTGGCAAATGCTGCTTTATGTGAATTACCCAACTATTTTTATACAGAGAAAGGATGAAAGACAGAGAGACTGGTGGTATGATACAGAAATGGGAGAAATAGAACAGAAGATAGACTTCTACTGGGAGTTCAAATTCCTAGCTGGTTTTCGCGTATCTGACAAGTGATGTGACTTTCCAGAGCATTTCACAGAACATAAACCTGATCAAGGTGAATTTTTTTGTTCTGTTTATTTGTTTCATATTACTTCCAACAGTTTACTCTTTTTGTGTGTGTATGGTTTATGTATTTGTTTGTTTTGCCAGACCTTTAAGGGTTTTTCCACAGTTTACTGTTCTTCATCCTGAATAAATATTTTACTGAGCTCCTATAACAGGTTTAGTCAGAACAGCTATGAAACTAATGACAGGAAGTAAGGCAATAAATATTAAAGCACATTTCACTTCTTTTACTTCACTGCTTTGAAAGAAATGAAGATTAGAACCAGTTTAGAAAAAAAATAGTATCTAACTAAACTGCTATTCATAACTCCAATTCAAAATGTTACTATCCCATGGTTTCATAAGACAAATTGTTTGTTGCAGATTAATCCAGTTATAGGACACTTGAACTGCAGACTATAATTAAGCATTGTTTTAGCCTTTTGCTGCTAGATTTCAGCTACTCCAGTATATTTTGCTTCAATTCTCTGGCAAATTTTTACTCTCGTATGTCTCAATCATTGTAACAAAAGTGAGAGTTCAGCTTCCGAAGTAGACTTTGTACTTTAAGAATATCTCCGCCTCCTCCTTGATTATGTACTTAACTACTACTTCTCAACTAAAACTGTTTTATAGAATTTAATCTATTGTACTCATGTGGACAGATGTAAATGGAAACAAGGAGAAAAAAAATAACCCATGCTGAGGGACATGTACATTTCCAAAAGACTGAGCAGGAGGTATGTAGACAAATCCTATTATTGGGTAATGAGATTTGCGTGTGTAGCCGGACACTATTATGAAAATGTAGCTCTTTTTCAAAACAAAATGAAAGAAGGGGCAATCTTTTCAGCTGGGGTCAAATTCTGCTTCCAGTAAGAATGTAATAAGTTCCACTAAAATCAAACATATTAGTGTCCAAAAGTAGCTGAAAGAAAGAAATAGCTTTTACTTCCACAGAAATTTCAGATGACTTTCAGCCTGATCACACTCTCATTGGAATTAACAGGAATTTTGCCACTAGGACCTTGCATCAAGACTATTAATTACTAATCTGATAAAGCTCTCAGTGTCAAGAAGTTTGAATTCCTTACAATAGTGTTCTACAAAATGAAAGAATTTATATAAAATTAGGTATGCTATGAATTAGAAATTCAATAATTGCATCATTGATAGATTTAGAAAAAAATACCACCAACACCACACAGTTTAAAATCAGAAATGGAGATTCTAGTAGTCATTTAAAATCATAAGATTTAATATAATAATCTCCATCATGTCTTTTCCTGCTGGAGAACTATGTGTATATTTACAACTACAGAAATGAATATCTTCATTCTGTAAATTGATCATGAGTTCTTACTAAGACAGATGTAACTTCCTTCTTCAAAAACCATGTGACAGATTAAACACATAACACATAACATAACATAACATAATGGCACAGGCATTGTTTGGATATTTCATTATATACAGTTTATCCCTCTCTCAGTAACTAGATTTGCAAGCAAATGTTTTCATGTGCAAATTGTTGAAGACAGAGATGGGACATGGAAAACGTGACAAAATCTTCCTTCAGTTGCTGGTGTTTCCTCCCACCAGCTGAGGAGGAGGTAGGCCTTGCTGTGAAAGGGGTGGCTCTACCTGTAGTTTGCTTTTGTGGGGTATATAGGGTATCTACTACTTTCCTGTTTCAATCAAGTCTACCATTTATGTGATATGATCTCCAAATCTCTCTCAGTGTGTATTTCTGGGCTGCATGCATGTATTATGAAGAAGTATAATTCTGTACATGAAGGAAAACAAATGCAATAGCTCTCAGATAAGTTCTGAACAATGAGAACTCTGACATGATGTCAGTTACAGCATGACCTTCTTTCTGATCTGTTTTTCATTGCTGTGAGTCAGACTGAATTTCTTTCCTATTTAAGGGTGACATCATTTTAAAATCTAGCAGAGGAAAGATCAGAATGAGGCTCCATGTCTCTAGGAGAAAATAGAAATTGCACAAAATAACAATTTAAAACGAAAGTGTGGTTGAAATACTGCTTCCATACAGACAGGATTGATATACTGAAAATGTATGACAGGAGTGGAGTATCACTGTTGTCATGGAGACAAAAAAAAAATATATTAACAACTTCCCTTAAAAAATAATAAAAAAAACTCTGGAATCACACCCACCTTCTTCTGGAAATGTACTGCCTAATATACATTTCTCTGATTCTTCTTTTACACCTTGATTAAATGAAAAAAACCTTGTATTTTTTTTTTTTTAATCTAAATATATGGTTTTATTTTGCCAGAATCCATTTTAACTATAAATAATTGAAAAATCCAGTGTACCTTTGTAAACGCATACACAGCCAGCAAGCTGTAAGTTTCACAAAAGCAAGCAGGAATTACAGAGCTAAGCAGCTACTTCATACTGAGGAATATACAACCAAGAATCTAGCCCAATATTCTGTGCACAGAGCTTGAGGGGATTTGAGGGAACCAGGAAGAAATTTCCAGCAAATTATTTTCTGCCTGAGGATGGCACCAAAACTAGACAGCTCAAAGTCTGAAGAAAGGGATGCACTTTTCCAGTTCTTCCCTTCAATTCTTGAAAATGTCAGCTTCTCAGTTTCAGCAATTTTGGGTCATAGCATGGAACTGTAACCTGCCATGTGAGGTCTGTGCTGTACTTCAGCAGAGGTCATACCTTTGAGTCACAGCTAGAGGAGATGGTTTCTCTTTCCCTTCCCCTCATATGTAACAGATTAGTGAATATTCATCTAGGAATAAGAAGCTCACTTTATTTAATAAAATATATAATGGCATTAAGGTCAACTAGAAGAAGAATGTTGGTTTGGGAGCTTAGGGAGATCTTGGAGGTTGGGATTTTTTCTCCCCACCAAGACATGTTAACCAATAACTCTCCAGTGTAAAATGGGTAATCCTAGGCACAAATGTAGGCTCTACACTTTTTCAGAGAAAACATTAATCCACTCAAGAGTGTTACATGTCACTATACTTTTTGCGAAGTTATACTTTCATCTTGTAACAGGGTTTAAGTAAAATGAATTAGCATAGATCTCATAATTTATGTCTTGCCCAGCCAATCTTCTTCCTTACACAAATCTCTATTTTTGTACTCCCTCGCAGCATTTGGGAGACTTTCTGATAGTAGTAGTCCTTTGTCATCATCAGTTCTGAAAATGGATGTTCTTAGAGCCCATGTGAACATGTGTCCCTTCATAAAGTAGTAAGGACCAAATGCAGGTATATTAGGGATTAAAAAATATGGAGTGATATTCATGCAAAATAAAACTTTAGGTTTGCTTCTGTGGCTTTTTAATGTCAAGACTGAAGCTCCTTCAGTGTTTTGTGTTTTGTATATTGACATTGAGACTAAAATATAGTATGCATTTCACTAAAGTTTTAATGAAAGAAAAGGCAAAACACTAAATGGAATGTAACTGCTGTTTGAAACCAAATCAAAGCCAAAACTGTTAGTTTTTCTTGGCTAGTAATGATTACTCAAAATTTAGCAAAGCATAAAAGTAAGATCAAAACTGCTGATTCAATAAATGCCTTTTTTGATATATCAAGTAGTATATTATTTGTAGCTATTGGTTTAAACTAAACTTAAATTGTTGTTTATTGTATTTCATAGCTGAGACTTTAACTTCCTATAGACAAAGCTATTTTTTAAGTTACAGATATTGTTATCACAGTGGAAGGTCACTTGAAATCTGTTCTTTGGTCTAAATGATGCTTAAAATCAATAGTAGTTCCTTAATAGTTTCCCACCCTTCTTGGCTTAGTGGATAAACAGACACCTCATTCAGTACAACATTGAATTTTCTGTCTCAAAGTCACCTTTCAAAAAAAAAGAGACATAAAAATTTGTTTCTTATGATTCCATTTTTGAATAGTGTTGTGATTTATTTATATCACCTTAACAGTTTCTGCCAGAAGGATGCTCCAGGACAAGAGGTGATATTCTTACTGTTCGAAACCCATCTTTTTAGAATGAATGCTAACATTTAGCTCCACATAGATGTATGATGCTATGCAAATATCTGAGCACAGTGAATCATTAAATAAAGAGGCAAAGTGACAGCTAGTGTAAGAGAGCAGTACTTGTGAAGTGAATGGAGTTAAGCTTGCCTTTTTCAACAAAATATTTTGACTGAGGATTTTTTGCATCCAAAGTGCAAAAACGCCAGCATGCTATCATTCTGCCTGTGCTGTACAACTTTGATACAGAACAAAAGATCTTCTTCATTAGCAACAAGCCCACAGAAAAGAGAAGCAATGAATCTTTTTAGCTATCAATGACAAAACATTAGCATAACATTAAGTACACAACTGGAGAAATCCCCAAATTATAATTTCTCAATTGGTATGGATTCAGTCACCATTTGTATAACTAACATTATACTTTAAATCATGGAAGTCAGATATTCTCAAATGGATAGGTATACAAATTTAAGTGATCTGAATTTAGGTGATTCAAAGTATATACATTATTTCAATAATTGCACACATGAATGACACATTTGCTTGTACATGGCCACCTATGTCTTTACAGATGGTAAAACACTGACTGAATTAGAATTGATATATTGCTTTTAGGTAGCCAATTGGATGCCCACTTAACTTGTCAGTGAACCCCAGTGCAGCAGCCTCTTGATGATGAAGGAGAAGTTCAGCATCCACTTTCATAAGAAGTTGTTTAAGTAAGTTCTTAAATTCTGCTGAGTAAATATATCCTTAAATATTATTTGGAGAAGGGATATTTCTCTGAATTTGAAAGTATATGTATAGTTTCAGACTTAGCTTGAATGACAATTTTTTTTATTTTTGTTATTTAAAGTCTGCAGTAACAGGGAACTTAAAATTAGAAGAAGATGACTGAAAATGAACCATTCCATGTCTGTCGGTGTAATCCTGCTGATATAACTGAAATAGATAAGATTTACAGAACTGACACTCTGAAAACTAAAATAGTATGATTTAGCAGAAATGAAACAAAACAAAACATGTAAGCCAGAGTTTCTATTGGTTAATTCACCTTTGCACAAGACTCCAGATCATATCATAGACCATTAGTAGGGCAAGGAGTTCCTCACAGACTTCAGTAGAAGTAGGATAAGGTCCAGAAAAACATAATTCATTTTCAACACATTTTTAGGAAAGTTAAAAGAACAGAAGGTGAAAGAAGTTGAACAGATTTTATATCAGTTTTTGCCCTTTGATACTCTTAGCATCCAGTTACATCTGTGTAACATCAAATTCAATGGCATTTCACAGTTAACAGAGCTCAGAATTAAATCCAACATGTGCTTTCTTACTAAACATATCCTTTGTCTTTTAGGGCTTAAACATTCCGTTTATTAAAAAAGGTGAAATAAAGTCATAAGACTTTTCTATTACCTAGTGCAACTGCATAAAGGCATAAGGCTATACAGATGGATAAAATCCTTTAGCAACAGCAAGAGCATTTGTTACCAATGAAAGATATAATTCATAGGGACCACACAATCTTTGCTCATGCCTGAAAAAAACATCCCTGCCTCACTTATTACATTTACTTTTCTACTCCTTTCTCTATGTTTTTATTATTTCAATTTGCAAGAATTTTACATGTGAGAAGGTTTAGGGATCTGTTTGTGTGAAAGATGTTATGTACACCATATTTTCATCATATTGTGCTATCTATACATACGAATCTACTTTCTGTAACCATGAAAACTGATAAAGCCAGCTGTAATAAAAACTTTAACAGATAAAACCTGTCAGATACAGAACTTGTCTTCACTGCTGGTTTATTCCATTTTCTTCAGTGCTGGGTGAAGTTGGACTCTTTCACCTTCCAGAATGGACAAAAGTTTTTCATGTTCTGTCATGACTCTTCTTGACTTCCTACAGCAGTTCAGTCAAATTTTCTGTCTGTCACTCAACAAAGTAAATAGATTTAGTATAGGTGTGTAGGAACAGAATATACTCCATTTATTCCAACCCTGCTGTGAAAATATTAATGTGTTTACTTAAAAGCACAAGTCTGACAACACAGTAAATCAACCCCATGCTGTTTCAGTGTCAAAAGCAAGAATTACTGAAAGTGTTATTAAATTATCATAGAAATGGTAAATTAAATTTAAACAATAAATGATGAACAGATTAGAAGGGCTTTGAGTACAGTTGGCTCTATTTGTTTTGTATCTCTGTAAATGTCAAAATTGATAAGTTAATTGCAGAAGTCTAAAAAATGTGAGTTATTGCTTATTTAACAAGCAAACCTATTTTCTTCCTTTCTCAGGCTATGATGTATTCATTGTGTTGTGTTTTTGTTTTTTTTTTTTTTTTTTCAGTGAGGCATACCTACATGCATGCATACATTCAGACTATTTCCTTACTGTTTTGACAGTTCTAACAAGTTCGAGTTTGAGGATGATGGGCAAGTCAAAGTGGAGAAAGTCATACTTCTTTTATTACCTGTTTGGTGATATGAATAAAAGATTATTTTCTGTAAAACCATTAGTTTATTGCTTTTAACACTAAATATCACACTGTTTCAGACTGGTGCCTTCTAACTAAAAATAAGGAAAGAGGAAGCACATGACCATGTGGCTGTTTTACAGGAAAATAGTGACTAAGTTATTTTTAAGTTTGCACAGTGCATAGATAATGTTTGAGTTTGTAATTGCTTATTGAATTTTTCAAAAGTAAATCCAAGAGGCATACTGTCTGTAAACTTTGCAGAACTGGGTTTCATTTTCCTATGAAGAAATATATATATATGTAATCTTGTAAAGAACTTTTAAAATCCTCCACAGATTTAACCTTTTGTATATTATGCCCCAATTCACACACAAATGTTAACAACACTGAAGATATATAAAATACTTTTTAAAGATTCATGCAAACGTTCATTACTTTATAAGAGCAGTATCTTCTTTTAACTGAGTTGTGCTTTCAATCATATTTTGTAATGTAGGTTCAATAGAAAAACGTAAGGTACAACACAGAATTTTAAGGCTAAGTTCCCAAAGGAAATGCAGCTACTGACATAATCAGGGCTAAAAGATGAGGAACCTGGGGCAGCTGATACCACAAGAAGTCCTGCCTTGTCCTCTAAGTTCAGGCTAGAAGAAAAGGATTAAAATTCGGTAAAGCCTTGTTAGAGTACACTGAACAGAGGACAAGACTGTTCTTGAAAATATAATGAGGAATTGAGTTGTTTTATACCCCAAAACTCATTCACATATAAAAAGCTAGTTTATTTCTCCCTTCCGTGTTCTGCTAATTTTAGAAGAATAATTTAAAACTACCATCCTTTAGTCATTCCACACATTATATAAATAAATAAATATATATATTTTAAATGAGGGTTTTTTTAATGATAAAATGACTACTATCTGACAACTTTTACATCCCTAGGAGCCTTGAGGTTCTTAGGCAGTCAGAGGCTGATCCAGATCTAGAGTTAATTGATATGTTTTAATAACATGCATGTGTATGTATGTATACACACGCACACACACACACATGCACACGTAGGTTGCTCCAAAAGTAATACCTCCTATTTATCTCAATGGAAACTACAAGCAGGTACAAAGAAACAATAATACCATTGGATAGAGCAAATTCTCAGCTGCAAAACCCTACTTTTCAATATAGTCACCACTGTTAGCTATGCATTTCCACCAGTGGGGAATAAGAGACTGCATGAGGTGCTCATAAAATTCTGCACCAGTGGAGGTGACCCATTGTTTCAGAGCTGCTATGCTGGTGTCGTTGCTAGAAAAATGTTGTCCATGCAGTCCAGCTTCCTCTGCACTCACATCCACTGTTTGAATGTCAGTGGGTGCCATTTTTTATGCAGGGAGGAAATCAGTGACACACCTTTGCCTCAAATGCACTTCCATGTCTGATGTCATTGTGTCAGACTGCCCATCTGCTGCCATCTGTCACACAGCAACAAAATTTAACAGAATTTGGTAGAGAATTCAGCCTCTACCGCCATACCACCGACATCTGCCTCTGATGTTGTGGGCCAACATAATAAAATTTGAGGCATTACTTTTGGAGCAGCCCTTGTATATATACCTCATATAAATATATCTATAGTTGTAAAATATGTAAGCACATTATATGAGGTGATGCGGCT
Organism: Pavo muticus; assembly: GCA_016647715.1. Taxonomy (NCBI): domain Eukaryota; kingdom Metazoa; phylum Chordata; class Aves; order Galliformes; family Phasianidae; genus Pavo; species Pavo muticus. Next base: position 65,186 of record JACDJE010000404.1, read on the forward strand.
TCAGTACAAACATTTAGATTTATTTTCTTTTCAATTCCCTGGATTTGAATGACAGAATTGATAGGTAGCTGTTAAAATCCAACTTTCATGGATAACTTGATGCAAAGATATCAAAACAAGTATTCGTATAGTTATCCCTTCCATTTCCATAGAATTTCTCAGCAGTTCTGTTACTAGGTTAACTGTCTAGCAGAAAGTTAAACTAACAATAAATAAATAAATATTGGTTAAACTTCCTCCTCCATATCAGGAGTAAAGTGAATTATAAAAAAAATGTTAATAGCCTGGGTGAAATCTGTACCTAACAATGACATGGGACACATGTTATACTTTCCTTGTTATATGCATTAGTTTTCAAACAGAACAGTGGAAAGGAATTCAGATAATACACAAATATCAATGCATCTCCGACAAAAGCTACACATGACTCAGTGTTATTTTACCTATTTGTAGTAAATGAGAAGTGAAAAATATATAACCAGGGAAAATACTATGATGCCACCTCTTGATGTTCTCAAGCTGTTCAGCTATTTAGATAACATACAGCCTCTGTGGTTTTGATCATCTTCTTCATAAATATATCACCTGAAACTATGCAAAATTTTTATCTTAAGAATCCTGTCAAGTGATATATTTTAGATACCATATTTTTTATGCAGTATAACTTTAGATATGCTAAAATTATATTAGTATCTGGAAACCTAGCAAGCAAATACATGAAGAACTTACTCTTTGTCTAAACTTAGAAGTTAGGCAGTGGTAATAAAATACTAGAATTTTATCAGAGTTAAAGAGTTAAAATGGTCACTAGAATGGTTTTGGCCTAAACTAGCACTATCTCAAGCAATGCTCACACACAATCAAAGAATTATGAGGTCATAGAAACCTTTGACAACAGGCAGTTTAAGAAACAGCTTTTAATAGCATGGATAGGAATTATGCCATGCCAATTAGACAGTCCTAAGTACATTCAAGTCACATGTATTTCAAAGAAAACAAGAGACTTTTTGGTGAATGAAAATTATTTAATTCATTCTCAGCATATTATGGAAATGCAATGAAAATATTGATAATACAAATAATGTAGGATAAAAGAAAATTACAGGAATGTTGACACGACAATGATTATGCCAAAAAAAAAAAAAAAGGGTAGGAGAAAGATATCTCTGGAAAGAGGATATTTCTCCATTCAATTAACAGCTTGTAACAGTGAATTCTCATCTCATCCGGGTGCCTAATGGACAGTTTAGAATGTACAGTCTTTGGACACATTTTTGAAGTATTTTCTCAGCCAGGATGTATTTGTGCTATTGATTCTCTGTCTATGAAAATTCAGGAAGGGAACAGCAGAAACCAGGGTTATATTACTACAAGCATTGACTGAACTCAAACTTTCATTTCTAGACTGAACCAAAACAAGTATTTTTACAGAACAGGTTTTGAAATCCCTGTGATAAGCGTAGTGAGTGTATAGATTCTGCAGTATCCTGTGGAGAAATAGTAAGTGCAGTTAGCTGCAGCAAAATGACCTGCATGTAAGTGCTGACTTGATATAAACAAGAAATGGCCTAAAAACTACTTGACAAAAGGAGATGGTCTGGCAGTGGTTTTCCTAGTACAGCACATTAAGGTGTAAAATGAGATATAGGAGCAGTTTTTCTGTGCACAGCAAAATATAAAAGAACAGGACTGAGAAAATAAAAGAATTCTACTCTTAACAGAGGCTGAAGGACAAATCTGTGCAAGGTGGAGAGTAACTATGTGAGCTGAGACCTGGAGCTGTTTGCATCTTCACCATGAAAAGCAATACAAGTTTTCAAATGCCAGTATATAAATGATCAACAATAAATGTTTATGATATGTAACTATAGANAAAAAAAAAAAAAAAAAAAAGAACAACAACAACAACAAAAAAAAACCCACACAGGCAAATCTATAGCCTAATGCACCTAGCAGCAAGAGGCAGAATAGATTTGGAAAGAACAAAGGGTAGAAGATAAGTTTGATTTTTTTTTATACAAAGATTAATGGGGACATGAAAAACAATTGCTGCAATATATTTGGTTTGCAGTACATGCTAAAATCTTTGTCAACATTAATTAAAATTGGCTTCGGTAGAAACACTGTCTCATTGAAAGATTGAGAGAGGATGAAAGAGCATAAACAAAGGATAATGCCAGCAATATATCCAGATGGGAAGAGGTGTGTAGCACACTGCTGCAGGGATCTGTATTAAGTCAGGGATTAATATCTTCACTAACTCAGGAGAGAAGTAAATAGTACTAATTACATTCACAGATAATACTAAAGAGATGCTTGGAGGACAAGCAAGTAGTACAAGGAGACTCAATTATTTTCGAAACAGAAAATACCTGTATGTTTACACCATGCTTGACACAGCAGGACACTGATCTTGACTGAAGCTCCTTAGAAATAACATAGTAGAAGATAAGAATTGTTTTAAAAGTGAATAAGAGAAAAACATTCATTTTTTAAAAATGCTAGGTGAAAAGATTAAAAAAAAAACAACAAAACAGAATCACAAATATTCAACAGAAGCAGAAAATTCTACAGCAGTAATGCTGAAAATGGCCGTAGGTGGAAGAAAAGAGTCATTTGCACGCATTTTCCATACCCATGTGGCATGAAGAGATGAACTTATTTTCGAGGCATGCATGAAAAAAGGCATCAGGTCGTGTGGCAGAAAGATAAAAGCACTTGAGTGTGTGATGGAAATCTGACTGTCTATAGAAAATTACATATGATTCTAAGCAAAGCATTACAAAGAAGATATTAACAGACAGATGAGAGAGTGCTCAAAGAAAAGATACAAACATTTTAAAGTGACTGAAGGAGTAATTATGCCTGTATGGTAATTTTTTCTTGAATTATGGAATTTATTCATTCTTTTTTATATGTTTAAACAGACACTTTGCATTGAAGGATGCTATATAAAGACATACATATATTAAATTCTATTTTATTTAAAGTAGTAAAAGTAAGTATATGAATAATAAGAAGCATGTTTTAGATAATATAGCTTTGATTGTTTTTCTTTTTATGCAGACAGGAACTCTTAAAAAATATTATTTATAAAATTTATTTTATACATTTTCCTTTGGTATATTTGATTTGTATTACACATGAAAATAATTTTTTATATAATCACTTTTAAATGCTACATAGTGCCAGAGGGATTTGTTTTACTTTAAGTCATTTTGTTATCCACTTCCTGTAATGTTTGAAAAATAAATTCTATTTATTATGGCTAACTTATAAATATTCAGAAGTAATTAGAGACCAGTTTGGGTCCATCATGCAGATTTGTAAAAGGAATAGTTAAAAAAAAAAAAAAAANTTATGCCCAAAAAAAAAAAAAAAGGGTAGGAGAAAGATATCTCTGGAAAGAGGATATTTCTCCATTCAATTAACAGCTTGTAACAGTGAATTCTCATCTCATCCGGGTGCCTAATGGACAGTTTAGAATGTACAGTCTTTGGACACATTTTTGAAGTATTTTCTCAGCCAGGATGTATTTGTGCTATTGATTCTCTGTCTATGAAAATTCAGGAAGGGAACAGCAGAAACCAGGGTTATATTACTACAAGCATTGACTGAACTCAAACTTTCATTTCTAGACTGAACCAAAACAAGTATTTTTACAGAACAGGTTTTGAAATCCCTGTGATAAGAGTAGTGAGTGTATAGATTCTGCAGTATCCTGTGGAGAAATAGTAAGTGCAGTTAGCTGCAGCAAAATGACCTGCATGTAAGTGCTGACTTGATATAAACAAGAAATGGCCTAAAAACTACTTGACAAAAGGAGATGGTCTGGCAGTGGTTTTCCTAGTACAGCACATTAAGGTGTAAAATGAGATATAGGAGCAGTTTTTCTGTGCACAGCAAAATATAAAAGAACAGGACTGAGAAAATAAAAGAATTCTACTCTTAACAGAGGCTGAAGGACAAATCTGTGCAAGGTGGAGAGTAACTATGTGAGCTGAGACCTGGAGCTGTTTGCATCTTCACCATGAAAAGCAATACAAGTTTTCAAATGCCAGTATATAAATGATCAACAATAAATGTTTATGATATGTAACTATAGATATCTTTTCAAGGAGATCTCTCTGAACAGTCTAATAAAGGGAAACAAATATATTCATGATTAGCCTTGGCTCATTATCTCAAGAAAACAAACCAAACCACCACTAACTTCAGCAGTATTTTCAGTGGTGAAATTTGTAAGGTGATCTGAAGGGCACAAGGAAATGTATAGATGAATGGATGTGTTTCTTTACTGAGAAAGTTCCTTTTTCTGTGATTAGTTTCAATCATTTATTTTTTTTAAATAGCTAATTTCACCGTGTAGTCTTTGCTGAAGAAACAACAGTAACTTCCAAGGAAAGTTAGTGTTATCAAAATGACATTACAAGAGAGAAAAGAGTGTCTGAAATTTAGTATCAAATAAAATAGTATGCATAGGTTCTTAGATTGTTTTGTGAACAATTTGTAGAAGAATACTTACTCATACTCCAATGTTTACCATTCCATGCTCTACTGCCAAATTCATTATCTTATTGAAGGCTGAAGTCAGCATTGCATGTACTCAATTCTGAATGCTAAGCATCATAGATTCAGTCAGTCCTAGGAGAGAAGACCACCTGGAAGGTTGAAGTGCTCTAACAGCACACCCGAAGAGTTACACACGGGTATTTTACAAACAAACAAACAAAAACACACTGAATGAAAAAGTTTAATTTTCCATATGGAAGCTACTTCATGGATCTGAATTTTAACAATATTTGAAAACACTGTCAGTCACATATGAACTCCCACAGTCCTACAAACATCTTCAGTCTGGATAATATTCAGATAGCCAACTTTTGCTTTCTTTGTCTGCCCAAAACAAGAAATATCCATATAATGAGTCAGTGAGTGACCATTTCCCACAAACACAAAAGCAAGACTCCCGTTGACTTGAATGGTATTGAAAGCACACATACATAAAAAGGGCATGTTTCTCTCTCTGTGTGGCACACAACGAGCTGTTGAAGCATGTTTTTACATGCAACTCCTATTAATATCTCCTTTATTTAGTTAGGTTTGAGTATTTCTTCAGGTCACCAACAATGCTACAAGCAGCATCAGAAGCAGTAGAAAGCCACTTCACTTCTTTCTGAAGTGCACCCTTAGCGAGTTTGTGGATGACATCAAGCTGTGTGTTGCAGTTGACGCACCTGAGAGAGTCAGGATGCCATCCAGAGGGACCTAGACAAGCTTGAGCTTGTTGAACCTCATGAGGTTCAACAAAGCCAGGTGCAAGGTCTTGCACCTGGGTAGAGGCAACCTTTACTACCAATACAATCTGGAGGATGAAATGATTGAGCACAGCGCTGTGGAAAGGACCTGAGGATATTGGGGGATGGTAAGCTGGTCATGAGCTAGCAATGTGCCCTTGCAGCCCAGAAAGCCAAGCATATCCTGGGCTGCATCAAAAGAAGTGTAGTCAGCAAATCGAGGGAGGTGATCCTGCTCTACTCTGCTCTGGTGAGACCTCACCTGTAGTACTATGTCCAGATGTGGGGTCCTTGGCACAGGAGAGACATAGACCTATTGGAGCACATCCAGAGGAGGTCCATACGAATGTTCCAAGGAATGGAACAGCTCCCTGAAGAGGATGGGATGAGAATGCTGGGGCTGTTCATCTTGGAGAGGAGAAGGCTCCAGAGAGGCCTCATAGTGGCCTTTCAGTATCTGAAGGAGGGCTATAAGAAGGAAAGGACAGACACTTCAACAGGGTCTGCTGTGACAGAACAAGGGGAAATGGTTTCAGATGAAAGGAGAGAAGATTTAAATTGGATATGAGGAAAAAGTTTTTTACAATAAGGGTAGTGAAGCACTGAAAGGGGTTGCCCGGAGCGGTGGTGGAAGCCCTGTCTTTGGAAGACATTCAAGGCCAGTCTGGATCAGGCTCTGATCAACTTGCAGATGTCCCTGTTCATTGCAAGGGAGCTGGGCTAGATGACCTTTAAGAGTCCCTTCCAGATCAAATGATTCTATGATTCTTATCTCTTGAAGTGTGATACTAATACCAAAAGTTTACTTGCATAACAGCGGATTAATGTAAAATAGAATATTCTTCTTTAGTTAACTGAAAAAATAAAAAGTACAAGACAATGTATGAGGAAAAAAAAGCACCAGTAACTTGAGCTTAAAACATACCCTGAAGGGCAAATGAGGATAAGCTAAGCTGAATTTACTTTCTAACACATTCATCATTGGCATGTTAATTCACATGAAATCATTCATGTATCTATCTAAAAAGCCTTCCACTTGGAATTTGTCAGTCTCACCTCTGTTCTGGGAAAGATCACAGAGCAGATCCTCCTGTAAGCTATGGTAAGGCATATGGAAGACAGGGAGGTGATACGAGAAAACCAGAATTGCTTCACCAAGGGCAAACCCTGCTTGAACTAGTAGCCTTCTATGATGGCATAACAGCATCAATGAATAAAGGAAGAGCCACTGGTGTCAGCTATCTCAACTTCAGTAAAGTATTTGACCTGGTACCCTTTAATGGACCTTTAGTGGTCCTTTCCAAATCTGAGAATTCTATGATTCTATGATGCTGTGAATATGTGGCCCATGTACAGAGAGAATGGTCCATATTCATCTAGTCCAATTTTAGATGCCTAGTTCAGTTGCCAAAGTTGGGTGTCTAACCTCAAGATTTCTGTAGTTAATGGAGATAGAGTGTGAAAGAGAGAGGCATAGACTTCCAAAACATGGTTCAGACAATCTGAGTTATAAAATAAGAATGAAATGACCACTTCTCTCCTTCAGATATCTTTGTTTGTATCCATCAGCTATTAGGATAACCTATAACATCTAACATATATATCCTGAATGCCCAAAATTAAGCAAAGTGAGTCTCGGTTCCAAAATGATTGTGCTGAGTAATTCTATAAGTAAAAAAATAAGATGCTAGAAGAATATTTGACCTTCTCAAATTCACACTTAGAGTGTATGTGTGTGAGTTTAAAAGAGTGAATTTCAGTTGTTGACCTTGCGTAATATTTCATTTATTGATCAGTACTTTCTCCCTGGGATGACTTTATAGACAATTAGCTGGCCATTTTGGTCACAGAGAGAGAATGCACCATACCTAACTGTCTCAAAAATGAAATTCAAATGATTATGTTGGTTTTAAGTAATAGGGAAGTTATGAAGTTGGTGAGAAATTCAGCACCCTTATGAGACTTTCTATTTTCTCCTGTTCAGCTAAGATTCTAAAACAGATGTGTTTGACTGATTTTATTTCAGAAAATAGTTGGTTGTGAGTATTTAAATGTATTGTCAAAACTCGTATTTTTTGCTTTAAGCTATCTTTACATTTAGTAAAGGATAAATGATTTTTTCTGTTTCTTGTCTTGTCTTGTATTTGATTTTGTCATGTTGACAGCATGGCACTCCTGAAGTAAACATGCAGTGAGTTGTGTCTTGTTATACATATGTGTCTGATGTTAAAAAGCAGAGTCAGTGCCTTTGAAATGGCATCGACTGCTGAGCTACTAATAAGCACCAACAAATTTGCCTTGCTGGAAAGTTTTGCAGAACAGTATGTACCAATGAGAGACAAGGTTTGAAATATACACTATTTTGCTACAGGGAGAGAGTCACAAGAGGTGTAAATCAACATAAATTTACTCAGAAACCAGTAACTCCCAGTTACGCCGTGATACTAAAAAACCATTGAAGGCAGTGCAATGTTTTGAAATGTAGATGTATCTGCATTTACTACTGAAGAAGTGTTTGAATAGTTCAAATGTAAAAGCATACCTTTTATATTTCTTTAATCAGAGACATTTTGAGAGATTTTATATATATATACCATAAGAAGGGGTAATCTCGTCTTCTGCTTTTGTTCTATAGTTTTGAGGAGCATGGAATATGGTAATCAAACAGTCTATATGAAATGTCATTCATGTACAATGGTTCAATTGTTACTGAAATTATCTTTTGAGAGTTACTACCTTGCTTCTGCCTATCAAGAGAGCTGTAGGGAAGAAATCTTTCTACCATAACTATTAATTTTGCCCAGATATAAGGAGTTTGATTTTAAAAGCAAAAAGTGGATGGGTTATTGTGTATGAAGAATATTTTTAATTTAGGGATGGAAGTAATGTTCATTCAAAAAAAAATATTTAAAAAATCAAAGATAACAAGCCTTGTGAATTCCAAACTGATAATGTTATTTTTCACAAACCTCCTTGGCACACCTTTTAGATTAATGCTTGAAAGGCTGTTTATTAGCCTTAATTTTTACTATGTTTGATCACAAGCATGGCATAACTTGAATTTTCCCCTTTTTGAAGCATTATGAGAGCCCCTGGGAGTTCATAACTTTTTGCTTATCTCTGACAGCAATTCATCTACCAAATAAGCTTCAAAACAAATTTACTCCTCTTTGAAGTACAAAAATGCAATGTTGAGGTCATTTACATTTACCCATTAAACTACAATGTTTTTTCTTTCTTTTTTTTTTTTTTAAATCAAATTGACAACCATTAATGGCACATAAAATATACTCTATTCAATCTTTCTTTCTTTTTCTGCCTAGTGTGAACCTTTCTAGAATGATTGTAAGGAATCACCTTAGAAAAGCATAGATGAAATGAGTTCTTCTCAGTACTGTATATGAACATCTAAACATTTCCAGACTGCTTTGATGGCTCTTACTTTTTAAAGGGTTTTATCTGAGCTTCCATATTCACAACCAGATTGAACTGTATGTTATTAAAATTTGGTTAAAGTTCTTTTTTTCTAAAGTGATTAATCTCACCCCAGCTAATCTCCTCATCCACACTCTGCTTCTAAGGCATAACAGCAGTTATTTTTCATTGGATTTAAGTTGATTAGATAGTCTGATTTAAGGCTAGTTAAGCTGTGTTTCAATTGTGTCAGGGAGAGATTCCCCCTCTGTGTTAAAATCCCATTGTATCTTCTGGTATCTTCTGGGGATGTGGGGCCAAGAGGTTGTTTTCCTTCCTTTTCTTTTCTTTTTTTTTTAATCTGTTGAACTAAAAAAGACACCAGCCCTAGCTGGACATAAGAGCACATTCTTAGAAATTCTTTCCCTCGGGCTAACACGTTTACTTACTTGCTTTCTTTTCTCCTTCTAGCTTCCCATGACATTCACAAATAAAGCTACTCTACTATTTGGGGAAAGGTTCCCTCCCTGCCCCCCACCCCCATTTTGCTTTGATTATGAGTTCAGAGCCAATAATTCTGGGAACAGAAAGCCCACACGAATAATTAACATTTGTCAACAGAACCATTATGCTGCTGGGTGCAGAGTAAAATTGCATTTGTTACTGACGAATTCAAGTATCCAGATAAATCCTGAGGAAAGATGAAATGAATTGTTTCAAAAGTAACTGAATTACTACACTTTTTTAATGAATAAATAAATAATACTAATAAGATAACCTTACAAATAGGTGATATGCAAAACATGTTAAAACTTTTCCCATTCTGATAGAGAACTATTTAGGGAATAATGGGGGAAATATGAAAGTATGCAGTTTAGAAAATCTGAATATTTTGCATCCTACTGTTTTGATGCATGTTTCCTCAAACTTGTACTGTACTGCTGCTTCAGCTACCATAAAGAATGAAGTGAGCTTTGAAAGGTTAGTCTGAAAATACTTTTAAACACAGAAGGAAGTATGAGATGATTTACACGATATGTTTAGATATTCAATGCATCAAACTTCATCTGGTGGACACTACCCTCCAGCATGCAAATATTTCTATAGACTCCACTGAGATTCTCTCTGTATTTAAAGATGGCCATGTATTTCACTGCTTTGCTGGACTGAGGCCATCCTGCTCACCGTTTTGCTTTGCTTTGTTCTTTTTCTTCTCCAAACAGTAAAGCACATAGTAAGAGAAAGAGAAAAAAAAAAAAAAAAAAAA
>JACDJE010000404.1:76508-105094 GCA_016647715.1 Pavo muticus
AAAAAAAAAAAAAAAAGCTTACAACACTAAAAAAATAAAGCTAAGTTAAACATCAGGAGGAAAAAAAAAAACAGCAACAAAAAACATAGCCTTTACAATTAATGCCATAAGTGACTGTGTTAAATGGGATTCAGATAAACACTTGTGTCTCTTGAAAGACCCTAAACAAAAATGTATTGTGTATATGGATATACCAATATGATAAGTAATAAATTACCAGGGAGACAATCAACATGATTCAATAGTTTTTTCCGTGTCTAATTTGTAAGACTAATGTTACTATCAATATACTCTGGGCAAGTGGGGTTAGTGGATGTTTGAACCATATGTGATCTATCACCTCCTCTCCCCTGCAGATCTGAAGAAGTGCTTTGCTGAACCAGGTCTTAATGCTTGCAGCCTTGTTAACCTGCAGGGTAAGAGCCCTGGGAGGCTCAAGATCACTTCTGAGCTCAGCCAACAGCTGAATTTTTAATAACGTGATTGCCAGAGAGAGGTATTTGAGATTTGGAATATGTTTCATTAATATTGTAGCTGACAATCATTTTTCTAAGCTACCATTTCCTAATTTCTCTGCATAGTCTATTTTTAATAGCTTTGTCAATATGATACCTTCCTCCTTCCTTTCTTTTTTAATAGAAAAGCACCAATGTAGTGAAAGAAGACAAAGTGCTGTCTGAAGTTCAATTACTTCAATACCATGTGAAATTCCAGATTTATCTTCATTAAATACCATAGTTCAGAGTTTCCTGATTCTGATTAGATTGAAAAAAATACAGTATTTTTATTTTGCTTTTTCTTAGAAGAAATGGTTGAATAAAATCACTATGATGGATGGAAAGATTAGGTATTGCTACTATAAATCTACAGGCAAGAAGGGGGTCAAAATAAAAATACATCTGAAATGGCAACCTGGATTCATAAGAGACAATACCGATGGCACCTCTCTGACTCGTATAACATCTATTATCATTTCTTTATGGGAGCTTGGCCACTTGTGGGAGCACAATGATCATAAAACTGTTTAACAGTTTTATAGTTCACTGAATTTTCAGAGCATTGTGGTGATGTTAAATAAAGATGCCAAACAATTCTCTTTGCAACACTGATTAGACTGTTTTATTTCCATTGTATAGATGCAAAGATCAGATGAGTTGCCCAGGGTAGAAACAATAGTAGAGGCGGAAACAGGATTAGGAGATAAATTGAATCTTAATAAGTATGGACTGACTTAGACAAGTAAGAAGTCTTTTCTTTAATAATATTTGCTTACAAAACTTCCACTGTTATTCCTAAATCCAGGCAGATATTTTAAGAACAAAAATGTAATCAAAGGAAAGCTTATGTATTCTGCTGATTATAGGCAGAGACTACAAAGTCCCCAAAATTGCATTTTTCTACATCCAATTTCAGTAGTGGGGTATTTTTAAAAAATACCACTTGAAGGGGCATTCAGAGAGGCCTGCAGTTTCAGCCTGTATTTAAATGAAGCATTTCCAATCAAATGCTGCATATTTCATCAGAATGTGCTGTCATTTATGTTATGCAAAGCACAGAACCAGCTTGTAATTTGCGATATGAGTTACAAACGCAGCGACAAATTGGCTTCTATCAGATTAATATCTACAAAAGATCTGGGTCACAGAAGGTGAAAATTAATTCAAGTTGGTAATATTACATCAATTATTAAGGAGGAAGTATTTTTCTGTGTTTTAAATCACTAGATATGCACAGTTTATTTATTTATTAAAGTAACTCAGTTTTATTTGCAGGTCATGCACTGTCATTTCCAACCTGATATCAAACAAGACATAGATGGCATTAGTTTGTAGTGTGAAGTTGAATTAACTTGAAGTCATACGAGCTTTACTCTGGCACTAAGGAAAACGTTTAGGGAGGCTAGACGTAGTTACGAAGAGTTGTTAAAAAACCCAGTGAAGGTATTTATACAGGGTTCCCCAACAGCTGTGCACTGCAAATTTTTCAGAAGATGGTTGGCTGCATTCCCTGTTAGCGATACAGATCGAGCCTTTGCTTGTCTCTAGACTGCTTGTTTTCAGATGCCTTCTTTCAATAATACCAAAATAATTTACAAGAATGACATTTATGTCTCTCCTACTGATTTAGTCTCCCTATTACTCTCTTTGAATAGAACAGGGAAGAGGGAATGTGCCCCCAAAATAATGTGTTTATCAATGTTCTTTTTATTGTGTTTATTTGACCATAAATTTAGCATAATGAATTATTTTTTTTCTACTTGATGATGATTATAATGGAATTTTTTTACCTTTTGTCCTAATTTTCACAGTGAATTTACTGCTGATGAAAATTCCTCAGTTAATCACTCTGAGACTAAATTACACTAATTCACTCACAGGTTCCAGCAAGCCATAGTGAAGAATGAAATCTTTAAGTCATTAACAATCTCCCATCCCCTTTTCCATCCTCTTTAATTAAGTGATTCCTCTCAAAAGATAATGCAGATTGAGATTATCCAGCCCTTCTGCAGAAGTCATGACTGTGGAAACTATGGAGACTGGAAGGGTATTGGTATCATGCCAGCAGGGAACTGTGGAAAAAGGGGCTTCATGCTGCAATCCGGCCACCAAAAATTACTTTCTCTGTGGCCCTGGAATGTCCTGTATTTTTAGTGTCTTTCAATTTCCTCTGCGGAAATTAGGGGATGAGACAGGAAGAGCAAGAAAGAAAGGTAAATTAACTCACTGAACAACAGATGTAGGAGAGGTTGTAGGAAATACTCAAGAGCTATTTTGCATACTGTATTTGCACATATTTGAAGTAGTGGGGGAAAAAGGGAAAAAAATAATTTAAAATCTATAACCTGATAATAGAAAGTGCCTTGCTATAATCAAATACTTTATTGACAGTGGTATATTAAGATCACAAGTTGAATTCCGTTTGTCAGTTGTAGAAAAATCTTGAGGAGTTTCCTCTAGCAACTGCAAGAAGTATTCAGTTGATATCTGAGAACTGTTAAAGAATATGAAATGAAGGGTCATACTTACATATCCAAGCATGTTCTTGTTTATGAGAATTTCCTTCATCCAAACTGCTTCACAATGAAAAAAGATCCTCAAAGGGTTTATACAGAACACTACATAAAACAATATTTATAGACAGTAAAATATTAATAATGCATACATTGTAGTTTGCAGTTTCACAATAGTTATTATAGGTGTGTATTTTATATTTCAGGTGCATACAGGTTTTTATATATTTAGCCCTGTTTTAAATACAGATGTCAAAAAATGATTAAGAGAGGCATTTTTCCCCAAACATTTTCATGCTGAGCACAGTAAAGTAATTGCTTCTCTCTACAGAAAGAAATGTACAAGTTCTTAAATTCTGAAGTAATAGACACCTTTCATAGACTAAAATGATATGGTTTTCCTCCGGAGGGAATATTGCTGTGTCATGGAGAAGGTTAATCCCCTCTGAGAGCTGTTTCACTTGGGAATTCTGACAGTTTTCTTGGATGAAATTCTCCCTGAGACCAATATTGGACAGGGAGGTGAGGACAGCATACAGAATAATGCCCTTTACCTTTCAGCAATTGCACTAGCTATAATTCTGCTGTGATCTGCAGCTTTCCTATCATGGAGTATGTGAAAACTCAAACTGATTTACAGAGCTGTTTAAGGGGGGGATGCATGTGGAGGACTGAGTACACATCCCGGATAAGGTTTTGACTTGCTAAGTTACCGCTGTGACAGCAAGATAGTACGTGCAGCTAGTGAGCATCAGCTTTGAAATAACTGTATTACTTTGAAGTCTGAAGGCAGGTCGTTTGGCATGAATTCAGAGATAACTGCACAGTGTAGGCATGCTGGTAAAATGGTACACAGTTCTCCAGAGCCCATAAAAAGTATAACATGGGGTTAATGTAAATTAGTCCAAATCCCAAGTGCCTTAAAAAGGGCTATATGCATAAATATGATCCCATCTAGGATCTACAGCTCAGACCTCCCACAGAGATACCCATTTTTTAAATTTTTTCTCCAGCAGATGTGCGAAGAACAGTGTCTTCTTTGGAAACGTCTCTGAAGGAAATAAAAATTAAGTGGCAGCCTCATTTTAATTAGTGATTAGAAACCTTGCCCATAAAAATACGCAGGTGAAACTTGCACCTTTGTCTGAAACTATGCTGAGCCACATCTGCTTAATGAGAATATTCATTAGGGATTGGATATTCTCTGCCTATCCTGATTCATTCCTCTCTTCCAACCTCCTTTTTTTGGGGGGGAGGGGGCGGGGAGGGGGAGCAGGCTGCTGAGCAAGATCAAATTCTGGTGGATCAAAATAGGAGTAAGATTATGACTAAGCATAGTCATTTTGCTAACGATCATAAAGCTTACAGTGAGTAAATTCCTTTGTGCTGATCTTTTTGTCTAGGTCTATGTCATTTCTTTATTCAAGCAGAAAAAGAGGTGAATATCAGATAGGAGGGAATCTAGGGTTCCTAAGTGCTGAATAGTGACCTGTTTCCTCGCCTGGGGCAACCAACTCTGTCTGGTAGTCCCTTTTCCAGGAGTTTCAAAGAAAATGTCCTCAGACATAATGGCACTGAAGTGGATCTCTCCTTTTCTGCACAATTTTATGGCTTAGACTGCTAAATCTAAGTTACAAAACATCAGTATCTCTTCAAATAAGTGGGAGGAATACAGACTTCTCTGAACAAAACCCACAAGAACTTACAGTAGAACTTGAACAATTAAAATGAATGATAAAGATGCAGTCTATGTTAAAGAATACAAATGGGAAATAGAATTGATAGCATTTTCAGTAGCAGCTATATGAGATGACACCTATATTTAGATAAAACCTTTTTCTAGGGACCCTATCAAAATAAATGAAGTTGTCTGGGTTGCTTTTGCAAAAATTGTATCTGTAGGAAAAAGAGAGGATTGTGAGGATAAAGAATTTAAAAGTCCAGGATCACTGTGTAATTATTTATTTATTTGTGCTTTGCAGAATATTGTTTATGCTTAATAACCTGTTTGCATCATTATGCAGACACTGTTTTGTTGCCTGTTTTGAGACATTTTGGTTCCATATTTTCTTGCAGAAGTGATATTAGTTTAGTTACTTTAAAATGGTTTGGTAAATTAAGTGCTGCTTAATATGGGAGTGTAGCTCATAAGTTTATTGTAGTTTAAAAAATGGGGAGTAATTTGTGGCATATGTTTGCATCACTAAAAAAGAATTGAGAAAAGCAAGATTAATGTAAATTAGACATTATTGTGCTCAGAGGCATCTACTACTAACTGCATTCAGTGTAATGAAGGGTGAATGTTGTGCATGATTAAACTAGTCATATACAAACAATAGCTCAAAGAAGCAAAACATAATTTTGGAATGTGTTTTTCTTCTCCATTATTCTCTTCCATTGCCCCCAGTAAAGACAGAAAGAGCATGAGATAAAGAAGAGTACGTAAAAACAGAACCAAAAATATGAACTTCACTGCTGAAAGTAAAACCATCCAAGGTCAAAGTGTAGAAGTAGAAATTGTAATACAGCCTCTGTGAAGTTTATGGGTGACTTGGAGCTGGTGTATCAGCACAGCCAAAGCAGGGACCTGCATCCAAAATCAGTAGTATTCTTCTCAATTTTTATATCTTAAATTTTGTTGAATAAGTCAAAGCTGGCTTCTGTTATGCTCTCTTCACAATGAATAAAAAAATATTAATAGTTTTGAACAATAGTTTGTCTTCATCATTTTAGACACCTGTCCGAGGAATTGATGAACCACTGTATGGAAATATCAATGAGGGCTTGTTGTTAATGCCTCCAATTTTATTACGTTGGTCCACAGTGTCAGAGGTGGATGTTGGTGGTACAGCAGTAGAGGTTGAACCTTCCTGCCAATGTTCCATTACATTTTGTTGCTGTGTGACAAATGGCAGCAGAGGGGTAATCTGACACAATGGCATCTGACATGGAAGTGTAGATGAAGCAATGATGTGGAAATAAATTCCTCCCCGTGGAAAAAATGACATCCATTGACATTCATTGATGCTTTTGGAATGTTTATGGAGACCAAACAGTGCATGGTAGTACAGTGAAAGATGGACTGCATGAGCAACATTTACATGGGAAACAATTCCATTATAGCAGCTGTGAAACAGTGAGTCACTTCTGCTGGTGCACATTTATATGAGTGTGGCTTGCAGGCTCTTGTTCATTGCTGGTAAAAATGCAGAGCTAATGATGGTGACTATGTTGAAAAATAGCATTTCGTAGCTAAGAATTTTATGTATTAAAAAGTGCAATTGTGCTCTTTGTATAGTTGCTGTTTCCATGGAAATAAATAGAAGGTGTTACTTTCTGAGACACCTATATATTTGTCATTGCTTGCTATATACTGTTATGTTTGCAAACATTTTTCTGTTTGAATTAGGTGAGATGATTACCTTAGGTTCTGATATCAAGAGAGATCTGTTACCTAAATATCTAAACACATAATGTCCAATATTGTAGTGATCTCAGTATAAGCCAGTTCTTCTGTCAGTAAGGATTTGATTAGATGGAACATAAGGATTGGGTCCAAAACAAAATCTCAGCATCAGTTTCAAATTTTTGAATCATTCAAGTATAATGATTTAAATTCCAGACCTTCGACTACTGTTTTCTATTCTAACCAGTGGGAGTTAAAACAATTTTCTGTGTTCAGAAAACTGTGTCAGATTATATCTAAAGTTAAAGCTATATTTAAATTCCAGCAGCATCAGAGTCATTTAAACACTGAAATTCGAGTTCGTTCTTCAATCATCTTATGATTAAANTATAGCATATGTTTAACATTGTAAAAAAAAAAAAAAGATTTACTTGGATTAGGTTTTAAAAACAATATTTCCATTTTGTGAATAGGAAGAATAAGGATTTCTTGACTTTTTTTTCCCCAGATTTTAAGCACTGCTTGATATTGTTTCATTTGTTCTCAGAAGTAGAATCTGTTGTTCAGTTTTACATAGGAAATAGTATTTAGAGCAAGCCTAATGTTAATTATCTATTTCTTCTGCACTTACAAAAAAAAAAAAAAAAAAAAAAAAAAGTGATTTCCTGCAGCAAACCAGACTGTACTATTTCAGTAAAGTTTTCTGTTATTTTCCAAATATTAAAAGCTCTGATGGTTTCTTTCTCACCAAGCCTGGGAGAGGGAAACCTGCCTCAAAGTTTTTGTCTGATTTTACCTAAGAGATTCAAGGCAGTCATTCACTTCTGGATATCTCAAAAATAAAATAAACTGACTTTTAGCTATGACAGTATTCACTTTCTGGAGAAGCTGCGTGGATTGTTTATATTAATGCTTTAGTTTGATTTAGGAGTTCATTCAAGAAACAAATTTCCCAGTTCCCATTTTTTCAGTAGTGCTATGGTCATTGGAGAGAGGTGTTGGAGTGAGTGAGCTGGATGCCTTTCTGATGACACTAAATCAAAAGAAACGTGGCAGGAGGCCATACAGAATCCTACATTTATTAAAGGGCAATTCAGAGTAGAGCTAATCCTAGGTACTCCCCGTGAAATGCATACAGAACACATATTGAGTCTTCAGCACTCTTTCTTTACAGGTCCACTGTATACACTGTACAGCTTGCTAAGATAGGCACAGCTTCAATCTTATGATGTATCATCCCTTGCTGTTAATGATACTAATTAAATTTGAATGATCTTTATTTCTTGGTCAAAATACTATAGCTTTGTTTTGCTAATGTCATACATTTTACATTCCTTCTTCCCAATGCCCCATTTATTCAGCCTCTTTTTCACTTAGTGATTGTTAAATTTAAAGTAAAGAACATAATATAAATCATGATTGGCAATTATTTTAATAAAAGTATTTTGTATATTTTAAAATTTTCTTTCTCAGTTAAAATATGTTTCGAAAAACTTCCCACTTTGTACTCGCTTCAAAAATTTACATATGAGTAAGTTATCTTAAAAAAGCACTATTAGCATGACTTAAACTTCTCAAAGCCCAGAGCAGACAGAGAATGTCCATCAGATAATGCCAAAGTTGGAAGAAGTGATCTGCTTGAGGACAGAAAGGCTCTGCAGATGGATGTGGATAGGCTTGACTGATGGGCTGAGGCCATCTGGATGAGATTCAACATGATCAGGTGTCGGGACCTGCACTTTGGTCACAACAACCCTATGCATTTCTACAAGCTTGGTTCAGAGCAACTGGAAAGCTGCATGGCAGAAAAGGATCGGGGGATGGTAGTCGACAGCTGGCTGACCATGAGCCAGCAGCTTGCCCAGATGGCCAAGAAGGCCAGTGGCATCCTGACTTGTATCACAAATGGTGTAGTCAGCAGGACTAGAGAGGTCATCATCCCCCTAGGCAGAGCACTGGTGAGGCTGCACTTCAGTTTCGGGCCTTTCACTACAAGAAAGACACTGAGTCCCTGAATCATCCCTCCTCATCAGAGAAGGACAGTGAAGCTGGTGGAGGGTCTGGAGAACAAGTCTCACGAGGACCAGCTGAGGGAAACGGTATTATTTGTTCTGGAGAAGAGAACACTCAGGAGCAGACCTTATAACTCTCTAGAATGACCTAATGACCTAAAAGGAGGTTGTGGTGAGATGGGAGTCAGCCTCTTTTTCCATGTAACTAGTGACAGAATGAGAAGGAATCATCTCAAGTTCCACCAGGGAAGGTTCGGGTTGGATATTAGGAAAAATGTCTACTCTGAAAGAATGCTGAGGCAGGAAAGTGGTGGAGTGGAGTCACCTTCCCTGAGGGGTTCAAGAAACATGGATATATGGCACTTAGTCACATGGTTTAGTGGGCATGGTGGGGATGAGTTGATGGTTGGACTAGATGATCTTAGTGGTCTTTTGCAATCTTAATGATTCTGTGTTATTATTATATTATTAATTATATTGTTAATAATATTAAATATTAATTAAGTATATAATATTAAATACGAGTGTATAATATTATTACCATAAAAAACGAATGCATATTTACTTAAAATTAGAGTTGATTTCTTTTACCCATACACAAATCTCATATTTGAATTCTATAATTCCAACATCCAAGAAACTAAATGTTCTTCATTTATAGAAAAAGTTATTTTAGACTCAGAGACTAGATATGTAGTTCTAAAAGCTGATTAAAATTTTTCAGGAAATTGATAGGAAAAGAAGTAATGACATGAACAATACAACGATCCCATTCTTATCACTTCAGATGTTCCTATCACATCAGATGTGTGCACCTTACTTTTCAATCAATAAGTCATAGAATGGTCTGATGCTGATTTGCATCAGTAGAGATTAATTGTTCCAAAAATGTGCTTATCCTATTGGATTTTCTGCCTTGCTACTTCTACCTTAGAAATGTAGAATTCCAGTTGTATCTCAAGGACTGCCCATTCATTCCATTTCAGCTCATGAAGTGTGGGAGAAGGGAACAGTCTATTAACAATTTGAAGACATTCTTAAGGGAAACAAGCCATGTTATTTGGGAAGGCCTGTATTATAAAGAAGTGAATGGTGTGTAACTAGTTCAGGTGGTAAATGAGAGAGTCTGAGATGTTTTTGAAGGGCAAGTGAAGGATAAGGCTTTGTGTTTAAGTCTTCTCAGAAGCCAGGCTGTGTCACTTTAGTATTAGTAAGCCATGCACTCTGGAACTGACATATATAGCACAGGGTCTTCACTAAGAATTATGAGCACAGTACTCTAGCTTAGTCAGAGTATGTATTTGAGGTAATTAACTCCACAGGAGAATGAGGATTGACCTCATCTGTGTTATATACTCTGGAGATCACTGATAACAATGTTTTAGTTATTTCTTTAGAAGACAAAAGAAACATTTTGTTTACAACTGAACATTAGCCCATATTAATAACTAAGAGACCTTTGTAATGGAAGCACTCCTAGAAACAATATGGAAATGTAATGGTCTTAACAGTTCTAACAGGAAAAAAAAAGTATTAATATGACTCGAAATAAGGAATCTAAATGGTTTTCTTTATTCACCAAGCTGATTTCTCTTCAGAATATATGACAGTTTGGAGATACAGAAAATAAACTAATAGACCTTTTACAGTACCTTAAGCAAGACAATGTGATGAAAATTTTCAGCATCAAAATCTATAAACACAAGTCCCAAGGGCTGAATATATTTGGAGTAATTGACCTTTGAAAAATCTGATACAGCAAATATTTTCCATGAGAGAGTTTACCCAGGAGACACAGAGCAAACATGTTGAAATATGAAGAGTGATTTCAAAATCGCTACCAAAAACAAGTGAAAAACCTTAGGCCAAATGCTTCCTTGGCAGAAGTTGTTTCAATTCTATTATTTCAATTTAATGCAATTCAGTTATGCTGGTCTCTGTCTTTGTTCACAGACATTGGTATTCTATCCATATGATCCTACTGAGTGTCACCATTATGGCTCATTTTCTCTCCAAGGCTTTGTTTAAGGTGAGCAGAAGACCAGGAAAATAGCAACATATCTTTTCTGATAAAGCCAGAGGATTTCCCTATGTCATCATTTATCTCCTACTAGATCAGTTGTATGGATTTAGATGTCCCACATTTTGTTATTTTCAGCAGAAGTTTAGCCAGGGTTAACTTAAGATCAATCAGAAACGTAGACATAAATTGGAGAACTTCCTTCAGTTGCTTTTGATGATTCCCACCTTCACCTGGCTGAAAGCTTCAAATTCCATACAAAGGCCCTGGGACTGTTTGAATGCTTAATTAGCCACTGCAGACACAGTATTAAGAAACAGAAATCCCATGAGTTGTTTTATTTTTCTGTCACTGGCCAGAATCAGCAATGGAGATTCATGTATTTTTTGATCCAGTCTCAGTTACAAATTCTTTCTCCTGGATCAGATCCTGTCAGAATTGGAGAAAGCAGTCAGTTTCACTCTCTTAATACAACAATTCCCTGTCCAGGCCCTACAATAAACTTGCTGCATCAAATTTACTGTAAGCTGAAGATATCATACTTAGTTTGACTTACATGCAAAAATATTCAGAGTGAGAGAAACCCACATTTCTAGGGGAAAAAAAATACCTGTTCTGTGCTCCCTAAAAATAAATAATCAAATAAATCCTAATGTTAGTGCAATTACTGTGCTTTTGATCAATGTCTAGCCTTTTTCCCTGCCCACTGTCATTTTTATGGTTTAAATTTTTATTATTTCAAGAAAAGTAAAGAGCAAAATTGTTTAGAAAATTATTTGTGGCCTTATTCTGTTCTGTGATGCATGTGATGTAGTTTTGTTTATTTTAGAACACATCATTGATTTGTATTTTTGAATGCTAAGACTTACTACAGTCCCACTTTGTTCAAGAGGCCATGGTAGAATCTCACAGTTTTTAACGTGAAGGAAAGAAATGAGGAAATAAATTGATTAATCTGTATCAGAAAGTTGTACTGCTTTAAATGAGGCACCCTTGGCAAAATATAGGAATTATCTGAGAATATGTTATCTTAATATTAATAGAATAGTTTCTACACTAGAACTTTTACTATTATTAAGTCATACTCTCAATGGAATAATTGCACTGATTCTATATTTAACTGCAAACTGGACATTCTGTAGAGCCTCCTTCCATAAAATCAGATGAATACAATTTAAATGCTTTACATGCTTGAAGCACAATTAGCTTCTCTGAAGTCATTAAACTTGAGAATTTTATTGAGTCACTTTAACAAATCAGGAAATAGATAGTTTCTGCATTAACATTGCTTTCCTAGACAGTGTAAGAACAGTAAAATGGCACAACAACTCTTATGTGCATAAAGATAAACATCAAAGTGCCCAAAGTAAAAACATAATACAACCCTATGCAGGAAAGAAAGAGTCAAAAATTTACTTGTTTAGATGAACCAATATGGAGAAGGAACAGAGAGAGAATGATATTAGAACATATCAAACTAGATCACTGTTCTGCAGGACTTATGACAGGTGGAATCATTACGTGTAACTGAGATCTTGCATAAATCCCTAATAATAACCAATTATTAACCAAAATGGAGACACAAACTCTTCAGCTCATTTGTTTGCTCTTAGCTTTATCAGAATCACTTCCCCCCTGGAATCTATCTTTTTCTTAATTCCAGTGCTAGAACAAGACTTAATGAAGAAAAGAACTGAATTTCTTGTGCTAAAAATACTGCACATAGAAATAACTTATCTTAGAGAGCTTTTTAACCCTTCTCACCTAAGAACACAGAATCTGGTTTCTTGCCTTATTTTATCTTCAAGGATCATATAAATTAAAAGATGAGATATAAATGAAAATATGTGCTGAAGCAAATGCTCTACTTTTCTACTATGGAAGAAAACTTTCTATTTACATTGTTAATCAGCTCAGAAGTTTGTGCTGTGCGGTGTACACGGTGTGCCTGCATGTGCCACAGATACAGAACTAAAAAAGATTCAAAAGAGAAAAATATTGGTCAGGCTTATGGTAGTCTTTTCTGTGAGAAGCTAGTGAACAGATTGCTACTTTCCAACTTGGAAAAGAAATTTAAAGGGGAATGCAAGAAGGATTTACAGCACACAGGATTCAGTGGAGCAAGTGAATAGGGATGAAACTTTCGTTGTTTAGCATAAGACACAAAGATGAGTCTAGTGAAATTGTAAGTGACTGCTTTAGAGCAAATTAGACATATAGTGCATGCACACTGAAGAATGCATTGTTACAGGATGTTGCAGTGTGGGTTCAGGAAGAAACTGAACAGCTTCAAGAAAGGCAAGGTATACATCTGCAGCCTCTTGCTCCAGAAATCGGATTCCAGGTTTCAGACATCTAAGAACATGTATCAATGAAATAAACTCTTGTCCTCTCTTCTTAGACATTGACTGCTACCCCCACTAGAAGCAGTATACTGGTTTAGGTGTATCTTTGTTATAGTAGGCAAAAGTACATGCTTTTCTTGCTTGCACATATTATTGCTAACTTATTTTTGGAGCAACTCACATATTTAGTAGTGCTAAAGTTTTGTCACTTTGATGCAATAGTAATGCATTAATGAAGGATTAAAACAAAGGTATCCCTTCTTACTTGTTTTGATAGAATGCATAGGCATGTGTGTATGCATTTATTAAAGGACATGAAAGGCTTAGCTCTGTTGAATCTTAAATTTATGGACCCAGCAACCCAATGAGACTTTACAAATTTATTTTCACTTGACATGGAGCTGCACTATATTTAGAGAGGAAGCTTTTTACTTAGTCTTTTACTAGTATATATTCCATGCCTTTTAAATATCTGTATCTATGTAAAAGACATGGAAACAATTTTCCCAGTTTTACAATCAAAATGTGCAGTATATCTCCCCAGTATTCCCTAATAGCATTTTCCTTTATTCCATTTGTTTTGATAGGCAGAGAGTTACACAAAGAGTTGAAATCAGTTGTGAGAAGCAGAGATAGATTACGCTGTCTTTCAAACGAATTTCAAGTTTGATTTCCGTAAATAGGCAAAGAAATGAATCTGAAACTTCTGTTAGTGCAATAAGCCTTACTTCATGTATCACTCAATCTTCAGTGTTCAGAATTAATTGTTTTAACACATCACCTGGGAATAAGATATCTAATTTCCAACATAAGGATTGACATTCTTCAGTAAGCACAATAAATTATTGGTTTACATTTGATTCTATCATGATTTGGATGTTTCAGTCCCATGTGGAGAAATATCTGATACCCCAAACATAACAAGAAGTTTTAAATTTAAGAAGGATTTGAAAGTTTCTCTATGAACATGAGTTATGAGGTGAATTTCACAAAAGCATAAGAAAACATACAATTATCTGTAAAATTATATAGATTAAAAAGTTCTTATTTTCTTGATATTATTGGTTCTATTTACGTAAGGGTCTTTAGCGCAATCTTTTTTTCCCAAAGATGATATTATATCATTTGATCAGTACTATTTTTATATCTTCTTCTTCCGATTCCATGATTAATTTATCTTTTCCAGAGGAAAAGAGATAACCGATGAGAAAACTCTTCCCATAAAGCAATTTACTAATACTGGATCAGTTACAACATAAAAATTAATATTTAATAGAGATTTAAAAAAAAAAAAGTATTAAGAAAAGGAAAAAACAAGGAAGTTAGGGAAGAGATATCAACTATAGATATAGTCTAATGAAATGAACAGTTCCTGGGGCCATTCTCAGATATTTTGTGCCCACCATCACAAAACAGCACAGGGCTGCTCTGTTACACTTAATAAACAGAGTGGCCAAATCCAATCTGTTCAGAACATAACCTCATGCATGTTAATTCCTGAACAATATCCAGGAATCGTGTGGCAGAGTACCAGTTGGCTTAGACCAAAGGCAAGCCCATGTATTGCTCAAACAATTTAATGGGAGAAATAACTGTATTCCAGTATCAAAAAATTGTTTAATAATTTACCATATACATACCCTCCTTACACTACAGCTATAAAGTCAGCAGCAATATAGTAGGAAGCAAAATTCCATTCTTCACTGAGGTACAAAAGACCATTTATATTTTGAGTATAATGGTACTACACAGGAGAAAACTGCTGATAGAAATAAAAATAATTGTTGAAGATCATGTATCTTTCCTAAACTTCTTCTGTATTTTTGCATTTAGTGTCAAGAATAGTGAAGTAACAGAAAGGAGTACAAAATCTCTAAAAGCATTACTGAAAATTTACTTGAATTTTCTGCTGAAATCAGAAATGAAAGTGCATAAAAACTTGAATTATGTATCAAACGATACACAAAGACATAAGCACAAAAATTATATATGTATGGCACAAAATATTTCATTTCATAGTTAATGAGATATTTGGGCTATTCTAAATACTGCACTCCAAACCTAAATCTTAAGACAGTAACATTATCACAGATAAACCCTGCACCAAGGCAAATCATAGCACAGGCATCACCCTTAGGGCACCTGATATTTATCATACCCACTGAAAGATGGAATAACAAAATAAATCCTAACCCAATTGCATGATAATGAAATAAAGTTTCAGTTTAAAATAATGTTTTGGCCTTCCTTTTGTATCCTTATAAATCTGCTAATCTCAGAGTTGCCAGTTCTACACAAACCAAATGACTCTAACTGCACAATTACAGCATTTAGACCATTCCATTTACTCAACAAATTGATTGTCTGAACGTATCTAAGTACTTTATTACAATATAGAATTTCATAAGAAAATAAAAACCAATGTTGATGTTCAGGCTTACTGAGTTGGAATTTCAAGGCCAGTGTTTTAGCTAATGAAGATTGGTAAGGATACACTAAATTAAATGTGTCTCATTGTTTTATGCTAGCTGAAGCAAACAGGCATATCTACCAATATATTTTGCATACAGTGTAATTACACTTCAGCTGCTCCTGGTGTTTGTGAAAGTATGTCTAAGATGGACTAAATTCTAGAGGCATATTGCTGACAAGAAAGATTTATATAAAGCTGTCAATTTGCAGATTTCTATTAAAATTACAACTGAATCATTACAGTAAGCAAACTCTTAATTACTTAACTGCTTTGTCATGTAGCTAACTCTAATATGTATGTGTCAAACTTGTAAGGCAAGAAGATCAAACTAAAACAGTGCAGGATAAGGGTAATCTTGGCTGTACAAGAATGGTGCTTTAATAGTTTGGGTCTTTAAAGAATCCATTGATGCTGCAGAAAAATATTAAGAGATACGTTTTGCAGTCACAGTACACAGTACACAGTACACTTCATGATTTTAAGAGGAATAGAACCACAGTTGCTTATGTGTCCTGGACTGTAGATTAACCCTGTTTCTTAGAGTTGCTTTTTCATGACTAAAATGAGAGAGTATAAAGGCTAATATTGTTTCATTAAGGGACATAACATTTATCTTGTTATTTGCTACATAGTAAAGCAAAATTCATAAAGACCCTAATGTGAGGTCTCTCTTTTGACATCACTGAATATTGGTTGGTATTACAGCTGTTATTGTTTCTTGACTTTAATAGTCTTCATAGTTTAATCTTATAATGGGAAATGCAATTACCTAAAAAGAGTTGTCTAGTTGGGATACTGTGTCTGTTCTCTCCCTACACTCAGGGGCCTGATTCTGACTCTGTCTTTTGATGACTTTGTAACAACTTCACTTACTTCAGGGAGATTAATGAATTCTTAAGATCTGAAGGATCAGGCTAATGGCTAGTAAGACATGCTCATGGAATAGAGACAGTAATTAGCATTAACTTTCACATTTGTTTTTCTGCTTCTTAATAAACAAACAATCTAATGATTTAGAATTTAAAGAGTTAACTTGACTTACAACAGAGATAGAGACAACAAATAATTTGGGACCTGATATGATGAATAGATGTATAATTTAAAATATTACTAAGTTAGTATAAAGCATGTCATTTGATATATACAAGTGCTGTTCTGAAACTAGTGTTTCCTATTTTATGATGTTTTCCCATGATGTCGGAGGCAGATGTTGGTTGTAGAGCTGAACCTTCTTGCCAATATTATATTACAATTTGTTGTGTGACAGAGGGGCAATCTGACAAAATGTCAAGTGACATGGAAGTGGGCATGAAGCAAAAGTGTGTCACTGATTTCCTCCCAGCAGAAAGAATGGTGCACACTAACAATCATTGATGCTTGCCAAATATTTATGGAAATCAACAGGTGGATGTGAGCAAAGTGTGAGGTGGTGTGTGGTATATTTCAGTAGTGGTGACAGTAACATTAAAGATAAGCCACATTCCAGACTGTCATGCACAGCTGTCATGCCATGAAATGAAGAGTGTCTCAATCTGCTCATCATGTGAATCAGCTGATGGTGGTGACTAGGTTGAAATATAGTGTTTTACAGCTGAGAATTTGCTCTATCAGACATTATTATTGTGCTATTTGTATCTGTTGTAGTTTCCATGGAAATAAATAGGAGGCGCTACTTTTGGAGTGACCTATGTACATTCAATATCATGCCATATACAATAATATAAAAAATAAAGTTTCACTGATGTGTTGTTGAAGAAATAAAATCACGATTAATTATTGTTATTTGGAAAGAGTACACTAGCAAAGGTACTTTATTACAAGAAAATCTCATAAATAAAAAATGTTACAAGTGTCAATTTATCTTCTCTGGTTAATTGTATTTCCTGACCTATATTATATCTTTAATCAATGATTATATATAATTCACAAGCTTCAATATATTCACGTTTACAAAAATTGCATTTTCCTTAATTCAATGTTTACATTCAATTTTCTTGCTTTGAATCATGTAGGGGTGAAAAGGGTTACTTCTTTGATATGAACCGAACTAATTTCTGAATCCTTGATACAGAACTTTGAAGTATAAGCTTATTTCCTATGCTATTTTGCCCCATAAATTTACAGAATAGCATGCAACAGATTGGTTGAAATTAAACATTAAACCAGAAGTTAGGAATTTTCTGAGTTTTTTATTTTTTTCCTAGAAATTACCCTGGTAATCTCATTTGTCACACAAAACTCACTGGACCTTTTGCCCTCAAAGAGACGAAAGCTGAGCACTTCATTTAGTTCCATATAGGACAAGATTTCATCCAAACACTGAAACACTGAAAACATATGTATAGTAATGTTTATTTCTGAATTTTTAATTATCTAATTAGTATGGATTTTTCCCGAGGCACAATAGGAGTAAAATTTAGCTCAAGTATGAGAAGTAAAATTATGTGTTTGTGGAATATAAGCAAAAAGAAATATTGACATCACATATGGAAAGAAAAAATGTCAATGCGTGTGTGCTAAATTAAAAATGACGGGAGAGAAGTGAATTGCTTGATTTTTATCACTTAGAAGATTTGTGGGTTTTTTTAGTCTAGAGGTCTCTTGTGTCAATTTTCTTCCATTTCCACAATAATTTACAGATAGCTACTTCAGAAACATACAAATCTGAAATAAGTAATTTGATGTGATCTTGAAGAGATTAAATGAACAGTCCTCCTCCACCTCCTGCATTTTACTTCCTAAGGAATTTCATTGCAAATTAAATAACGTATGGGCTGCTGAGCAGGCAATATAATAATTGTCTTTTAGCGAATAAAAGCAGGAAAAAAATCTACAAATGTGTTTGCACTCAAATGACAATTTTCTTCAGTAGAATGAGAAGCCTTTTTGAGGTCTGTCTCTAACAATCTCTGATGCTTCTGTTTAATCTATTAAGTTATCCATGCTTCTGTCACCTGAAATTTAGATGATTGTTTTTACCTTATATAGTCAACAGTTTAATAATGCAGAACATAGCTGTTTCACATTCTGTGGAATAAAGAAGGCAGTATCAGAGGGCAATTTATTTTATTCAAAATAAATTTGTATCATGTTAAAGACGACTCATCCTCCAGAGATGACTTGGTCCTTCTTCATTGACTGAATACTTTACCTAGTAGAAAAACATCTGCTTAGATTCTTGATGTTACAAAAGAGCAACGTCCTTAAATATTAGAATTTGTAGTTCAAGATCTTCTCAAGTTGCCAGTTGTTTTCGTTGTTGTTTTTTTTCTACACAGATGTGAAGAGATTAGACTTTGAAGGTTATGCCTAAATAAATATCTGAAGAAAAGTAAGATGAATTCACTCTAAATATGAACATTTTAGCAAAGTGGCTGTATAGTTTCAAAGAACATGAGACATCTTTCCTTGTATACTATATATAATATAGTATAATATATATATTAACATATATATAATTTAAACAGGTGAAGTTTAAAAATGCCATTATAAGGCCATACCCATTGTTTAAACAACTTGTAGTTTCAATTAAAGGTACTTTAATCTGAAAAACCATAAGCCTATTAACATACAGAATGAAGTCCAAAGTCAATCTATTTGTTACTGTATTTACTAAGGACATGGTTGTTTAGTTACATTTATTTTTATAACCATTTGTTGATACTATACAGCAGTAGAATTATATTGTTTGAAATTTGATATCTTTCTTTTTGAGTTCCATTAAAACACCACCTCTTAAGGTGACCAGGGATAATGATTGATGTCTTTGTATATGTGCTAATTTTATGAAAAGAAAATAATAATAATAATGATAAAATAATATTAACTCTCATCTTCAGTGCACTGATTGTCATCAAATTCATATTTCACCTCTAAAATGAAAATAAAAGGACTGTTAGTTGCAGCTGGTTAGAGAAGTTTGTCAGCTTAATTCTCTTCATTAATATCAGCAAAAAGGATCCGGAATGCAGTGCTGGAAAAGTTTCACGGAATATTTTTTTCAATAGATTTGCTGAGAATGCTGTTTTGGTTTTATTATATTAAGATTTCTTTGCTGTTCTTGTCCAGCTTAGCTTACTTTTAACTATAAACAAAAAAGTCCCTTTAACTCCATAGGAAGCTCATATTTAAATCTGTGAGGGATGCTCTGAAAATAATGTTTTGTATTTTATTATGTTGGCCCACAATGGATGCTGATAGCATAGCAATAGAGGCTGAACTTTCCCACCCCACTGCAGACGAGCAGCCTGAGAAGATGGTGTCGGACATGGAAGTGTATATGAAGCAAAGGTGTGCCATTAAATTCCTCCATGTGGAAAAAAATGCAGCCATTGACATTCAACAATGCTTGCTGCATGGTTATGGAGACCAAACAGTGGATCTGAGCACACTGAGGAGGTAGTGGTGCATTTCAGGAGTGGCAAAAGTGACGGTGGGTCACCTCCACTGGTGAAGATTGTTATGAGTGCAGTATGCAGGCTCCTGCTGGCCCTGGTGAAGATGCATAACTAACAGTGGTGACTATGCTGAAAAAGAGTGTTTTGTAGCTGAGAATTTGCTCTTTCAAATAGTGTCATTGTGCCTTCTGTATCTGTTGTAGTTTCCTGGAAATAAACAGGGGGCATTACTTCCTGTGCAATCTATGTACATTTCACAAGGTTTAACTGAAGAAAATTTTTAGACCAGTGAAGATATGAAAGTATTTTTAGTGTGGTGAAAAAAGACCAAAATCTCCTTGTTGATTCTCCTTTCAGAAATAAATTCTGGCAGACAACTAGTTATTTACTTCTGAATTAATTCACGTAGCTACGTAAAGGTGTCAAGCCACAGAGAAGACACAGTAGCTGCACGTTGCTGAAAGACAAAAGAGAATTTGTAGTAACAAAAACATTTAAAGCAACTGTTCTCTGACATGCATTTTCTTAAGGAAAACACCGTTTTTCTACTGTCAAGCACTGGAACAGTTTGCCTGGAATAGTTGTGGGATGTCTCTCTCTGAAGATTGTTAAGCCTAACTTGGCATGATCCTGGACAACCTACGCTGGCTATGTTTGAACAGGGGACACTGGGTCTAAACTATCTCCAGAATCACCAGAGGTCCTTTACCACCTTAACTCTTCTGCTGTGCTTCTGCAATTGCTTCTGCAATTCTCCCTGTCTCTGCCTTGAAAATGCAGGTCCACTCACTGGAATGCATAGGCATATTCAAATATTGTTTCTGGGAAAAGATCACTTAGTTTAGTCAAGTATGTAGAGCAAATGACATTGAGCTAAGGTGCATTTAACTAGTCTGAGTTAGAAAATCAGAGACTGTCACTTCTACATTGAAAAGATAATAGGAGAAGATGTCTCAAGTCTTCCTTAATAAAGTAAATGTTTCCCAATGGCTATGTCATATTAAATTAATTAACTGGACAAGTGAACGGAAATATCTATTACACGTAATTCAAAGTCCATTTTTTATTTCTGAGCTATATCTTGAATCTGCTGCAAGAAGAACATGAAAGCATAAAAATTATAATAGTGTAAATACTACTATCATTTATATTTGCCATTGTTTAAGAAAGATTGCAGAACTTTTTTACATGAATATATATTATCAGCAGAAGACTAAGCAATTGAGGAGGAAATGATAAAAGGAGGGTTTAAAGCTATCTGCTGAAGTCTTTTAAGTATTATTCTCTTTTGGAATAAAAACTAAAATGAGAAGGATGATGATAGCTTTTATATATTTATATTACTTTAGATATACAGATTTTTGTCCCTGAAACACACAGAAGAGCTTCAGAAATAAATAACTTAAAAAGAAATTGGAATATCCAGTTTAGAGGATGATGTAACTAGAGCATTAATTTATACTATAAGAGAAGGATTATAACTGGCTTAAGCAAGTCCAAAACTCAGAGAAATCAGATATGGATATTTGCACCTTGGTCTCTTACATCCAAGTTAGACATAGCAGTTTGGAAACATTTTCTCTTTGTGTATGTTACAGAATCATATAATCACCAAACAGTTGAAATGGGAAGGGATCTTTTAAGATCATGTGGACCAACTGTTCTGCTCAAGAAGGCAATTTGGAGATATGTAAGCATGTCCATTCACATTTTGAATATCTCCAAAGATGCCACAAACTCTGAGCAACCACTCCTGACAGGTGCTTGACCACCCTCATGGTAAAAAGTATTTACGTGTGTTCAGATGGAGTGTCTTGTTTTTAATTTGTGACTGTGACTTCCTGTTCTGACAGTAGGCATAGTTAAGAATAGTATGGCTCATTCATCTTCAGTCTCTCCAATTAGTTATTTATACGCACTGATAAAATCTCCCTGAGCCTTCTTTTCTCCAGGATAAATGGTCTGTTCTGTCTCAACCTCTCATCATATAAAAGATTCCTCATTCAGAAGATGCAGGTTACCAAGTGCTAAAAACACTTTCTGAATCTAGACCAAGCTGAATGGTATATATCCTTTTACAGTCTCATGATATAGGAAACAAACTATTTATCTATCTGAGGACTGGGTGTATATTGGAATAAGGAAACTTCAGAATAATTAATCTGTCTCTGAAAAGAATAAAAAATAAAAAATAATGAACTGAGTTTTGGAGTTAACTTCCTAAAATAAGGCATTCTTCATGTCCCTTTGTAATCCCAGAACAGAAATCATTTACGTTGTTCTAAAAGTGTATTCAGTATCTTTAATCTACCTACTAAGTATACACAGACCTTTAGTATCATACTGTATAGAGAGTCCCTGTAAAATAATTACATAGCATTTGCCACAGTATTTCACACCTTTAAATATGCTGATTAATGTTTTTCAGGTCACCAGCAATTACTTTGCAAAGAGAAAAAAATGGAAAAATTGAATTACTAGGTATAATAAATATAAACGCCAGTCCATTTTTTGATCAGCATGAAACTTCCTGATAACATCATGCAAAATCCAGTATTCATTTCAAAAATCTAAGTAATGGAGATAAAAGTGGCAGAGCATGTGTCAGAAGTATGTAAATGAATTGGTTTAATCTGTCCATGCCTAAGAAAAACCTTCACCTCCTGCAGAAGGATTGCTTTTATTTAAGCACTGTTACCTGATGAAATCCCAGTGTTCTAACAAGGGTTTATAATTTGATAGAAATTACTGGTGACTGGATCTGCATTTTCTTCAAACTGCTGCCCTGCTTCTTGCTAAGTGCACCGCTGACATGTTTGATATTGAACTTTAAATTAAAAATTACTATCCCAGTAGATGTTTATTAGATTTAGCTGGCTGAAGTAAACCTAGACACAGTGCCCACAGTACAGTATAAAAACATATCTTATTTATGTGTGCTCGGAAATGTTGCACATTTCTTCCAGGAAAAAAGAAAATCAGAAATGATAAGAACAAAACTACCCACAAAGCAAAGTATTATCCATGCTATTAGAGGACCAGAGAAAATTGACCTGTGTTAGACTAATGTAATGTCATCCTTGAAAACATTACGATACTGTGTAATGCAATTTACTTTTGTATAATCATTTTAATACACATTATTGGGAAAAAGCTTGACAGAAAAAAGCAGATATAAATTCAATATATGCCATGAGCAGAAGCAGAAGAAACTCAGTATGGCGATCTAATTTTTCATGTGAAAATATTGCATAGATTTTAGTAAGAACCTAGTTGAAATGGTTCATTAAAAATAAAAACAAAACAAGACGATAAAACTATAAAGTTAACTGAAGTGTTAAGTTACGAACAAAGACATTCAGATACTCAGATATATTCAAATAACATATATATATGTAGAGAATCACTAACTATAAAAAAAAAAAGTATATGTATAGTATTTAAAATTCTGACAAATTCCACAAGTTTTGTTATTTTCATAGAATCATTTGAGTTGGAAGGGACAAGTAAAGAACATCTAGTCCAACACCCCTGCAGTGAACATGGACATCTGCAGATTGGGTTGCTCAGAACTCTGTCCAGTCTGACCTTGGTTCCTGGAATGGAGCATCTACCACCTCTCCAGGCAAGCTGTTCCAGTGCATCGCTATCCTTATCATAACAGCCTTTTTTCTAAAACCAGTCTAAATCTCCCTTCTTTTTATTTGAAACCATTTCCCCTTGTCCTATCACAACAGATCCTGCTGAAGATTCTGTCTCCTTCCTTCTTACAGCCTTCCTTTCGATATTGAAAAGCTGCTATTAGGTCTCAGAGGAGTCTTCTCCAGGCTGAACAGCCCGAGATCTCTCCATTTGTTCTTGTAGGGGAGGCATTCCATCCTTTGGATCATTTTTATTGCCTTCCTCTGGATGAGCTCTAACAGGTCCACATCTCTGCTGCACTGACTCCACATTTAGACACAGTACTGCAGGTGAGGTCTCACCAGTACAGAGTAGAGGAGCAGGATCACCTCCCTCAACCTGCTGACCACGCTTCTTTTGATGCAGCCCAGGATATGGCTGCCTTTCTGGATTCTTTTGTTATTATTTTTGACTGTAATGCTATAACCTGAACAATCTTGTAACTATCTGCATTTTTCTAAGTCTCTTCAATCAGAAACATAGTTATATGTTTATACCTTCTGAAATCAACTGGAGAAATGTACACTCTAGTGACCGGTGCACACTGACACTGAATATATGATGCATCTGTCAGAATCCTCCTGCTGGGATTCTGCATGACCCTATCATCTTGTTTTCTCCTCTTGTTCTATTGTTCTTTACTGTCACTTGGAAGGTAACACTGAGCTAGTATGGAAAACATAGATTAGTAGAGGACATCTCAGAATTATTCAGTTTTTTTCAAGTCATGCTTGAGAGTTATGTATCACTTTGTGTTGACTGTTGTACAAATATCACGGGATTTGTCTAGATGAAGAAGTAATGATAAAAACAGAAAATAAAAAGGAGGCAAAGATATATAAAAGTAACCAAGGAAAGGAAGAAAAATAGGGAAAAGAAAAATGTATATTTAAAACAGACAGAAGCAAACTCAGGTGCACTGTCATGTTCATGCTATCAAAATTATTGACCATATATTTTCACTATTTTTTTATGCAAAAATCATGCTTTTGCACTTCTGGAAAGCATACTTCGAGTTGTTTGTCCTCACTAACATTTTCATTACATTGTCTGATGTCTTCTTCATAGTTTCTTTTCTCTTCTTGAGGGTTGCTTGCTACCCCCTATGCAAGTGCCTGTGTGTATTTATTTGGTGAAGACTTAACTCTCATTATTTTTCCTGTGCTCATTTTTTTTTTTCTTCTAATTTAACATTTATATTTTTTATGATCTCACGTAACAGAGGCATGACACATTTCACATTTTCATTTTCTTCTTATGGCTTGTTTCTAGTTTTTCATATGAAATACATAGAATCCACTGTCTGTAGTTTTCAATAAGCCAGTTTAATTAGATTAAAATCACTTATTTCAATATGTTACTGCAACAGTGCTGCTATTACATCACTGTCAGTTAAACCAAAAGAATTCAAGAGTATATCGACAGTATGGTTGCTTTGACAAGCACCGTATATTTTAGTTTGTTAGGAATTTCCCAAGAAAGATAGAAGTACTCTAGATTTCATGCTAAAAATTAGGGCCCCAAAGTTTTGGGATTCTGTCACAGATTTTAGAGAGATCTATCTAGGCTCCAGGCAACCAAGATTTACTGTGAAAACTTCTAGTTGGTAAGCAATGGGATACAGTTTATGAGAAAGCAGCTTAGAGCCTTGTTGGTATCTATACTAGCTGGAAAAAAAGTGTGTTGTTTTTTGTTGGTTTTTTTTTTCCTAGCTGTTTTCTGTGAAGAACAGGAGGCAATCAAATAATTTCATATTACCAACTGTAATCAAGATAAAAGCTTCAAAAAGAAAACTTTAGAAGATAATAAAGGAAACTAGAGAAACTAAGGTAAAATCAAACTATATTTCCCAAAGACCCTAAGAATGAAACTCCTTTAGATTTTGTAGAATTTACTTCTAGAAGGCTTTGAAGACAGACAAAAAGTTCGGAATGCTCAAAAATCATTATGTGAATACTGCATTTCCAAGAAAGACTTAATGATTGAACAACACTGGATATTACAGAGCATTCAAGAAGAACCAAGGATAACAATATTTCTATTGTAGCCTCTAAATAGAAAATGCTTTTTGTTTGCTAGTAAGAATTAGACATACAAAATATTCAGAAGAAACAGAATTCTCTGTAAATCTTCTAACAGGTAATTTACTGACAAAAACATAAACGCTGTTATTTTCCAAGATTCATCCACAGATTCTTGATAGAGAAAATCTTTCTGTATTGAAAAAAAATATCAACTTTTATAGTTTAAAAACAAAACATTTAATTATTTGTTGAAAACAATATGTTTCCCTACATCTATCAGAAATAAAAAATGTTTATGATCATTGCTCCTTGCTGCATACTTGAAAGGAACATGGTTCATTGTCATTTTGATTATCTTCAGAACATCAACAAAACTGAATTAGGAATATTTGAAGAAATAAAAAAGTACACTACAATGGTTTGAACTTTGACAACATATTTTCATTTGCAGCCAGTACCCCAAAGATTAATTTTGGAGGACATCCCTCTCACTTCAGAATTAATGAAAAGTGAAAATGAATATTTGCTTGAAGTTAATTGCTTGCCTCATATATTGCATAATGCAGCAGAGTATACTACAGAAAAGTTTTCATTTGGCTGTAAAGTCTGTGTAACAAAAGTTTTCAATTATTTTATCCTCATCCACTAAAGCATTTTCAAAACTATGAAAACTATTTCAATTTATCAGTGTTGAATATGCTGAAATATTAAGGCTTATCTCCAAAATGGCAATCTTCCCAAAGATAAAAAAATATCTTTAGACTTTCTAGCTATTTAAGGAAACTGTCATTGTTAAGGTCCTTAAGTATGGAGATAATCTCTCCATTTTCAAGTTCACAGCTTATAAAAAACAAACAAACAAATAAAAATATGTTTTGAATACTCAAATTTTGACAAATTCTAGAAGTCACAACAGAAATTTGCATTTAACATACCCAGTGAGTTTCTAGGGAAAAGTGCATTTTTTAATCATTCCAGTCACTATAGACACACTGCTGGCTTTGAAGAAAAAACATGAGTATACTTCTTTCATTTTTCAGGAATTCATTTTATTGTTGATGCTTTCTCCCACACTTAAGTTAATTCCAAGCTTAAGACAACCCATAGTGTAAAGGTAAATTAGATTCAGTAGAAACGACTCAAATTTCTTATCACAAATACAGTTCTTTACGTGATAAATTGATTTAGCTTCTCTTAGAAATTATTAACTCACCTGTAACAAGGCCCAGCTCTACTTAAAGTGAGTCATAGAATGTCCCTGGAAAGACTGATATCTATCAGGGCTTTATCTTTCTTAAATTGATCCCTGACTGCTTGGGCACTTTCTCTGTATACCTCAAAGGTTTCCTGTCTTTTATTTTACCCTCCTTACGTCTTTTGTGTTTGAGTTTGTCCAGGACCTCCTCACCCTATCAATGTCTTTTCAGCCATCCTCTTAGCACTGCTAGGTTTTTGGGCTCCCCTGCAGTTTCCCCGGGCCAGGAACACCTGTATAATTTGATCCCTCACTCCACCACAGAACATGCCTGCACTGGAGCTGATCACCTCAATCAGAAGCCAGTCAGTGTTATTAGTGTTGTAAGTAAGTGCCATCAGAGTTAGATCTCAAGTGCACTTTTTTTTTCTTTCTTTTCTTTCTTTCTTTCTTTCTTTCTTTCTTTCTTTTATTTTTATGTTATTTTAATTTGCATTAAAAATAAAATGCTCACATGATATTCACAGGAAAAGCTGTAGCAGTATTTATCCAAGACCTTGCAACAACTGACCCATGTGGAGTAGCCATGTCAAGGCCACCTTCCCTTCATCTAGTTTGTGACAACCTTTTGAACAAAACACATGTCTCTCTAGTACAAATTAAAAATATTTTAAAGAAAAACCCAACACCACCATTAAATTCATCCTGTAGTTCAAGACAATTTAAGGTGAACATGCGTCAAGGTGTGGCCACTTTTTTCCCACAAGTCCATTAAAAAATCAACTAGCAAAGTTTTCTATAAGAGAGGAGAGGAGAGGAGAAGTGGGAAAGAGGGAAAGAAAGGGAATGGAAAAGTGCTATTACTAGTGTCAATGTGAGAAATGAGAGAAACGTAAAACAAGTAAACATGCAGTTAAGATTCAAAAAGGACAATTTTCTCACCTCTAAAAACTGAAAAACTCAATAGTTAGGTACCAAATTCCGAAACCAGTTCTACACATTTTAAATTGGAAGCAGAAGCATGGAGCCCTGCTCCCTCGTTTTCTCCTCCCTCTACAACTAGGTCCTTGCTCATCAAAGAGGAAAGAAAAAAGCCATTCAAGTTAGGAGCAGTGAAATATATTCATCTATTCAAGCCATTGTTCCAGTGAATGACAACCACAACGACTGTGATAAATGACACGTTTACCAGGGAGATTAAAAGGGCTTTTACTATCCCATTAACAATATTCAACACAGCAGGCACTCCCAGAGCAGGTAATATGTCCAGGATCACATAATTTCCCTTCACCTCTCCATTTATTTGGGGCTTAGTTCTGTATTTGGATACGGTCCTAAACTAGCGTAAATACTGACCTGTGTCAAGTAACTTTATGTGGGAAAAGTCTGATCTCTGCATAAAATATTTTATCATTACAATACTGGGAGTACTGGGGGATTTTTTTTCCTAGTATTAAATATTAGATCAAAATGATATTAAATATGTGTGTTAACCATCATATACTTAGCAAGACTAAGAAAATCATTAAAGTGGTGCTACATGGGAGCACCTACTATGCAGCAGAAAAGGTATTTCATTATTTTCAGCTGAACTCCATATTAGTAAAAGATCAATTATTACTTATATATATATTTGTGTGTTTTTAAAGAGAAAGAGATATCACCTAATAGTGAAGAGAATGGAATTTTAATAAAAATACAAAAGGGTAGATGATTCAGTACAAAAACTGTATGCATACGCCATGTTGAGAGCAGAAATTGTAAAAAGATGAGCAGTTCATAATATATTAAATAGCACTTACTATATGCAAGATCTCCATTGAAATCTCTGTGCTGTTCCTGAGCTAAGCAGCAATTCCCCCCCCTCCCCCCCCACTGGTGCTTTTAATCATGGCAATAAATGAATTTCTAGCCTGTTATAATTTTGATGTCTAGTTAATGTTATGGGCTTGCAAGAAAGATGCACCCAACTATGTTCGCAAATTCACTTGTGGATGGAAAAACACTTTTTTTTCCATATATA
>JACDJE010000404.1:105634-115706 GCA_016647715.1 Pavo muticus
AAAAAAAACAGTGTGAGAAGATTTTCTTTCATAATGCATTTTTAACTACAGTTTAATATCATCTACACATTTAATATGTTTTTAAAAGATTCAGAAACTAGGCTTAATCTTATAATCCATTTATTTTCAGGTGGTACAAGTGGTATTAACCAGAATAGAGGACGACCTCTGACTGGTTAATCCTAATTAAAGTTGAACAAGAGATTTCTATGCAAACTTTTCTGATGAATTTGGTATGAGGCTGAACTAAAACTATACTGAGGTGGATTGATCCCTCTGCACAGAAGAGGAGGGCTCACGCATGCTTAGCAGTATCCTGAGGAGTTTCACTGGTACTTATGTGATAGACTCTCTGAACTGAAAACAACATGGCAGGACAAAGCAATACTTCCAGGTGGACCTGATTAGTAGAAGATGATGTTATTATTAGTGTCTATCTGACAGGATATTAAAACTCCTTTCTTATTCCCCTGCCCTCACTCCTCCTAAGGGCAAGATAAACCAATCCCTCAAATATTTTAAACCTTCTGCACAGGAAGGATAATTCAGAAAGATCTCAGAAATAGAAAAAGAATAGGTTGAATTTGCCATTCAATTTGTATTGAACCCAAGATGGACAGATGCCCAAAGGTCAGTTTAAATCTAAAGAGAGTTTCACAGAAACTTTCCCCATTTAGAGCAGGACAGAGCAGATGAAAGGAATTAACCAATCCAAAATAGAGACACTGATGTGTCTACCTAGTGGTTTATCATTTATCTTCATCCAGCCTGTGCAGGGTGTAGGCAGCTGTTTTGGAGCCACGTAACAGTACAGCAGTACATTTATCTGCAGTGATGGTCTTTGCTTCCTGCAACCTGTTTCTGCAGACAGCAAGCTACAGTGTTACATTCCCACCACATTATGTTACGGAGGTGGGTCGTAATGACCACCCCTGCAATATCAGAGACACTTCTGTCATGGAATCCCACCAGCCCTAAAGATTTAAAGCTATCCTTGCCTGAAGAATGGAAGGATGCATTTTCCTCCAGATGAGACTAGACTAAAATTAAAAGAACTAGGCAACATCAAAGTCCTCTGAAAATATTTAAATTAAATCTTAATAGTTAGAAAACTGAAAACAAAATACATCTTTATACTAGTAAAAAATATAATGAAAAAACTCTATATTAAATATCTACTCAGTTACTGGACTTGATCATGTTTATACAGAGCTGTGGTTAAGGGGAAGGTAAGCATCTTCCAGGTGTGTACACTCAAGTCTAAAATGCAGACAGTGTTGTAAATCACTGAGTTTTAGTCCTGTACAGAAATAGCTGAAGAATAATTGTTACATAATATAGAGAAAAGGTGAAATAAAGAATAAACCCAAAATATTATTTCCCACCAGATACTTCTGCACTCTCTTATAATTAAATTATTTATTCTTAACATCTTTTCAGTTATCTAAAGACATTTTTTGTGGGTAACATAGAGAACACAAAAAGAGGTTGTCTAGGCAGAAAAAAAGAATGATATGAAGCTCTTTTTTAAAATTCAAATTATCTTCACGTAGAGACAAACATTTTTATTTTATTGTGAGAGGAGAGGAGCAAAAAGAAGAAAGAAAATTCACAACTTCAGGTTTTTTCTACATCTACCAACTAACTTGGGGTGAGGTAGAGGTCTTACAGAATACATACAAACATGATTATTCACATCCAGATTCCAATCCAGCATGATCATAACAGTATATTATGATAAGAGGTTTAGAGGCTGACTCTGAGAGGTTACTTTAGCATACATGTACAACTTCCTGTGAAGAGGGGCAGGATTTGCATTCTATGCTACCCCTAATTCTACATAACTCTTTTTATTAACCAAAGCCCAAATAAGGAAAAATAAAAATAGAAAAATAATAAAAAGACAAACACAAATAAATGAACAACAGCCCACCCATACACAAACACACAGAATTAAATAATAATAATAATAATAATAATTTTAAAAACCCCAACATGATAAATCCGTCTCTCTCAAAGAAGGTTTCAGTAAAAAAAGTCAAACAAATAATTGGGCAGGACCATGAGTTTACTTTTGTTTCATTTGAAAGGAATGTGTTGTTTTTTAAACTATCAGGTATCCTTTAGAATTGTGTTCACAAGCCAGTAAAATGAGATGTTTAAATATTTTCTTCTTTTGGATAATATATATATATATTTGGATAATATATATCACATTTAGAAATATGAATTGTATTTTGCTGAAAAATAGATCATTATCCTCACTAGGGGTAATGCAGAATTATGCAGATATCACAAGCATTTAAGTGGATAATCATAATTTTCTTCTTTTCCTCAAAAATGTCAGTGGATCAGAAAAATACTATTCTTTTTGCACAGATATAACTTAGAGAGTTATAATTTGCTACAACCATTATATTTGTGACTGAAAACTTTATTTTTTAAAGCATTCTCTGAAGGAAATACTGTTTCAGAAAAACTTGAATGTCTTTATTGGAAACTCAAAAAGGCAAAATCCACTTTTGCTTTTAAATTATTACCTACTATATAAATCATAGAATCATAGAATGGTTTGGGCTGGGGGGGATCATCTAGTTCCAACGCCCTGCTATAGGCAGGGACACCTCCATCTAGACCAGGTTGCTTGAAGTAGATTGGAGAGCATTTATCAGTCCCTTCTACACAGCAATATTAACTAGAGTCCTTTCACCATCTGAACTGTACTGAAATCAGTTATTTGTATGCTTTGTTCAACTTCCTCTATCCTTCTAACTTTGAAGAAAAGACTGATATATTTATTTAATAGCAGGGCATTAGGCAAACCTTTGGCAACATGGATTTATGCTGAATTTCAAGAGATATTTTTAGTTCAGATTTGTAAGCATTAAAATAAAATAACAACTGCAGTAGCTACCGGTCAAGAAGCAAAATCTGAGGCAATTAAAAATCAATTATTTAAAACTCCTGATACATTTCTTCATCCAGCAAATATCAAAACATACAAATTATAAGGGTATGTCAATCAGAGAGACAGAATGTGCAAGACAGAGTTCTGCAGTATTTATTTTCTCTTGCAAATGTTTAACTAGTAACAAATAGGGGGCAAATCCCCTAGCCTGCAGTTTCCCATGAATGTCTTCTATTTACATTGTTGCTAATTTCCTTCTTCTTTCAACCAGAAATGAAAAACAAAATCCCTTGCTGAGTTTACTGTGGAAAACCACATAGTGTTCCAAAACAATAATAATTTAAGTGAAGATAAAGTTTTTAAAGGTTGGAATGGACCCCTGTGTTTCCCTTAACCAGACACCTGAGAATGTCACAGCTGTTAAGATGTTTCCTGGCTTGTATTACAAGAGAGTTTATCCATTTACTCACAAGCCTGATGTCCTGCTAGGAGGAAGCAAGCACATACTAATTAAATGCTTCTGTTCTTTATTTAAATGATTACAAAGCATCTCAAAAGAGAAGGGTGTCCAGTGGAAATTGTTCTTGAGGAAATTGCTTGGATTTTAAAGCTGCTGTTGTAACAGAACTGCTGTTAGCAAATTTGTGGTTATGGTTACAGTAAATGGAAAACAGAGAAACAATTACAGCTACAAACGATTTCAAAAGTATTAGAAAAACAAGGTTAGCTACTATGTTACTAATGGCAGCTGGAAGAAGTTAGAGCTATAAAACTGTAAAGCAAGAGTAAAAGTGAATGATTTAGCAGCAAAGTAGTCAATTTTACAGGAAGATGCAATGTATCCAGGCTTCAGCTGAAGTTTGCACGCCGTGACCACCTGTTGGGTTTATATGCCATGAAAATTGCTTGTTATGATTTGTGTTTTACATATTTATAATCCTTAGGATTTAATTGCATTATGTAATTGTAACCTGGAAGATTACTTTTGTTTCAAAGCATTGTACTGAAGTTCAGTAAGCTTCTAAAGGACTGTGAATAAGAAAGTGTGTGTGTGTGTGTGTGTGTGTATGTGTATGTGTATGGCTTTGTTTTGTTTTGGTTTGTGGTCTTTGGAGGAAACAACTTGTGAATTCATTGATTTCTTGAAATAATTTATTTGCCAAATTAACTTTGATAGCATGCTATTTTTCTATGTTTATATTTTCTAAATAGCTATCCATTTTTTTTATTTTTATTTTTTAATGTATGCTCAGATCCATAAAGTGTGGTATAGGTTCCTCCAGTCAGAGAAAATGATAGACTTCTCTAATGAGGAGTGTCTGACACTGGAGATAAAGAATAGAAGAATGTACTAATCTTGCAGCAGAAAGTGCATCAAGTGAAAATATTTACTGTTGCTATTAAAAATGAATTAACAAAAACAGGTGGCCTTTTAATTGAAGCCTATATCACACTTTGCTCAATTTAATTTAAATGCAAATTTGAAATCCTTTCTCTAAACCAATGGAAAGTTGAAACTGAACATGAACACTATTTTACTAATGGTGAAATTATACAGCATACCAAGGCTTAATATGATATATCACATATACTGGAAATGTTAAGACAGTCAGTGAGGGTCCTGTTCTTTTCTTTTGCAAGTATACATTTATAAACTGTTGAACTGAGCATTAACATAACATATTTTACCTGTGTTTGGTAAGATACTTGCTATTTCAATTTAGATTTAAATACACTATCTGCTTTTCTTTTGGTCTGTGTAACTTCCTGATTCCAAAGG
Source organism: Pavo muticus (assembly GCA_016647715.1). Lineage (NCBI taxonomy): Eukaryota > Metazoa > Chordata > Aves > Galliformes > Phasianidae > Pavo > Pavo muticus. Next base: position 110,323 of record JACDJE010000404.1, read on the forward strand.
GTAGAACTATACACTCAGAGGAGCTGAGTCTTGCCATAGATGTACAACAAGAGACTTATCTCAGTATTACTCAGGTTTCATAACCCCAACTCAGCTGAATTTTAGCTAGGAGATAGAAGGTCAAGGGCCTACAAAGAGAATGGAAATATTTATGAAGGAGGTTATTTATATATTGGGGGACTTTTCTTCTGAGTGATCTGATAGGAGAAGTTTGTGGGTTCTTCTCGATTTTTTTCCCTTCCCTCCATTTTTTTTTTCTCTTCTAGAAGATTTTGCTATTTTATCTTTTTTTATCTGCTTGTCAAAAAGATTTTGCTGCCACATCCTGTCATACTTTTGCCTTAATATTTTAGTTAAATATATTTAGTTTTCAGTTTGTACTAGGATAAAACATGTTTTGTTCAAAAGGCTGTCATAAACCAGGTGAGAGGAAGGTGACCTTGTCATGGTTGCTTCACATTGCTGAGGTGAAACATCTGGGATATATAACCAATCTACTCATTCCTTAAGTGAAGTTCTTTCCCCTGCCTCTGACTTTTTTTTTTCCTTTTCTCATATTATATAAATATAAAATAAAATAAAATAAAATAAAAACATGAATAAATGGAGGCACAAATACAAAAGAATAACCAGCAGTCAGAGGTAGATAAATAAAAGAGTTTGCTCCCCTAGAGAGATTTAGAGAGAACAAGAAACTTTTTTTTTTCCGGTAGGATTTACTTTTATAGGATACTAAGAGATATTCCTTTTGAGTTTGCCACTTCTGTACTGCACCATCATATTATAAGAAATAGGAAAATCAGTTTTAGGAAGGGATCATATACATCTTCAGTGTTGATGTTATCACGGTTTTAGTCTGGCTGTTCAGATTGCAAGTGGTTATATTTTTCATTTGTCAGAGGAAAAAAATAAACTCTGAAGACTGTATATAAAGCAAGTTTTATACCTTCCAAGTTCAAAAGTTCAGGTCAGAGGTGTGGTTCCATGTAATTTATTTTGCATATGAAAGGAATAGTCTTGTGCCTTTCCATATTAACAGTCCTCTCTCATTATAATAATAAGTACACTGGGAAGGATGATACATCTCACAGGATAATATAAGTTGACGTATACAAAGGAAGCATAAGAAAGCTTAACTCCTGATACTGTTATTTTGCTTCTGGGTATCTCTGAAATGCTGAATATGTTTTTCATTTGATCTTAGCTTAATGCAAGCATCAGCTGTTTTCAGAGGGGAAAAGCAGACCTAAAAATCATCCAAACTTCTTTCAGTCAAACATTAAACTCTGGGTGTTTTCCAGTAATTGGTGAACTACTGAGATTTCTCTGACACCTACACAAACTACTGTGCAGAAAATGGGTAACGTGATGCATAAAGCTAACCTCTGCCTCCTTAGAAGCCCTTTTCATTTATTAGCTAGTCTGTTTTATCAATAAACAAGTCAAGTGCATGGTATTCAGATTTTTGCTCCCTGATTTCCCTGATAGCAGGAGGAGTCCTTTCCAGGCTGCAGAAGCAGACCAGGCAGCAGGAAATCTGCAGTGTCTGATTCAACTCCTTCCCCCGACTAAAAAACCAATCCAATTCACACACAGTGAAATAAACAGATAGTGACATATTTGTAGACAAACTGTCATACTCTTGATTATTCCAAAACCAAATTATTTCTGAATTGCAAGTAGGGATTTTGAAAACTCTGCCAGCTGGCATATTTCTACAAGACCCAACCATTCAAAGGAGAAGTTAATTTCAATATAATGTAATGCATTTCCTTACAGCTCCTACTAAATTGCTCTTGCACAATGAACTAAAGAAATATCATACTGTAAATACTGTAGTTTGTTTTATAATTTCTGGGTTTTTCTTGTTGTTTTCTTCTGTTACATATTTGAATAACTCCTTGAAAAGCAAGCAGATTTTGCCCTGTCTTAAAACTTATTTTCTTCCTACCTTTTTTTTTTTTTTTAATGTGAAAGATTTTGTTTGGAAATAAAATATTTTTGATACTTATCTTGTTTTGACACATACCAAATAGGTTGGATTTGCAAAAGCAAAATTGATTTAATATAGTTCCAACTGAGCTATTGTGCAGTTCCAGGAAATCAGGACTCCACTTGTCTCGCAAGGAGTCTCGTGACTGTAGTGTTATTACTGTAGGTGCTGGATATCCATCTCAGCAATTGTTTAACAATGAAGAAAAAATAGGCTATTTAAATGGAGTGGTGTACTTATCTGTCAAGCCGTATCACACATCTTTCTTCTGTGAACTCTGCTCATCTTGATGGAAACAAAGAGGCATGTTATCTGGCAATGCCGTTACATATTTCTAAGTGATTATGAATGACGTCTCCTTCTAGGGCATTTACCGAAGATTCCTCTGCATTGAAAATACTTTCAGCTACAAAGCTGTTAAAACCAGTGCCAAGCAAATTTCTGTTGCCTCCATGATGCCCAGGTGTAGGATTTGGAGTGAGGATGAATTTTGCTCGGTGCTGTATAAATAAAACCTTCAGAGGTGTTCACATTGCCTTGTGGATCCTCCCTGCATGAGTCCCTAGCCTGTCCTTTCAGTTTCCTTAGGTTTAAGTGAGAGTCTTCAGTGGGGTGGAAGGGTTATTTTCTTTGAAGTCATGATTTAGGAGTCAGATCATTAAATAGATTTAGCCATATGTAATTACTCATGCTTAATGTAATCTTCATCTACCTCTAAAGTGGATTTAGATGTCTGAAAAAGATAATTTTAGAAACTAAGACACTATTTCAGCTAGTGTCTCTCTGAAGAGATAGAGAATAGCTTATAGCTTGCTGGGTTACTCACTAGGGCTGTAGAAAATTTAAATCTCCCACGTGGTGTGGAATGCAGATAAGGAGATACATTAGTTTTCCAGCATCCTTCAAGAACATTCTTGCAACCAGACTATTCTGTGTGAGAAGAAGACCATGATCTTGAGTATTTTATGTATAATAAGACTGTCTTCATGATGGTCTATAGACTACTCTCACACAAATCTGTCTCCTCAAGTCTTTTTTTTTAAAAACTGCTCCATCATTTTTGAATATTTTACTTTTTGGAGGAGAGATAGAAAGATGCTCTGGTAACTGTAACCAAGATCTGTCCTGCTATGTAATCTATGACATTTTTTTTCTGGTCATGCTCTGAACCTAAAGGATCATGCTCCTGCGATAAGATAGATTTTCTCCTGGCACAGGTTGAAAATCTCAGAAACTCAGCTTGAACAATGGCTTCAAGCAACTAATTAAATACTAGCAGGATCCAGTTTAAGCATTTTTTGTGCATGCAGAGACTTAGGAAGTTATGCAGAAGAGAACAGATTTTAAGGATGTCACTGGTGGCTAAATGGGAACTGAGAAGGACCAAGATGGAAGCTTTTTCATGTCATGGCTTTATGATTTTTGGTTATCAGTATTCCACATCATAACATCATGTAGTGCACTGGGAGTTAAAGTGTTCCAGGTACCTGTCCCAGAAGAGAAGAAGAACTACGTTCCCCAGAAGACTGTTCACTGTGCTGTTATCATTTCCGCTCAGGGAGAAGAGATATAAGACCTTGGTAGGTCATCTGACTGGCTCTTCTTCATCATTCTCTCTCCCTGCTGCTAGACTGGACTGCGCATCTCACCTCAGCGTTATGGTGAGGCCTATCCAGCTTTTGGACAATCTCTCTCTCTCATTATATTTGATTTATTAGCTTCAATTCTTATTATATTGTATTATAGTGTGTTATCTTGTATTCCGATGCTATATTTAGTAAATTAGTTTGTTTCTCCTCAGATCATTTCCTGTGTTTTTAATTATTTTGGGGTCCCCTGTTTCCCTTTTCCAGAGGCATGGATTTTGCGAAATCCCTCCACCCCGCTAGTCACGGAACTGGGCCAAACCAGCCCGTAAACCACTGACATTTCAGAATAACTTATTAAAAAAAAATGCAGTGTGAAGAGGCTGAATAATTACTTTTGGATGAAAAAAATATCAGTTACACAGAATTTAAATTAAACATGAATGCATTGAATTTTGAACCTGCAAGCATTCTCTACTAAAATTTACTAGTTCACGTTCAGTTCAATGAAGCCATTATAGAACAGCAGAACTTGTGTGGCAACAGTGTTAGCACACTCCTATTTATTTATGTATTTATTTATTAAGAAGTAACACAATCTTGTGCTTTGTCATAGCACTTAGCATTTTTAATTGCCTGAAAATAATAGATTTTGAAAAGAGTACTGAAAGACTGAAGCAAATGACATCTACTATATTAATTACTGATAAACGTCTTATTATTTAGAATTCTTGAAAAAAATTTAGAAGGTCCTGCTAAAGCTCATTGTTACAGTGAGAAGGAGCTTTGCTTAGCTAAGCAATGTACTATGACACTGTCTCTGATATAGCTTATTCCATAATTAGCTCAGTCGTCAAGAATATTGTCATTTTCTTCTTGAATAATTTTCAAACGTATATGTGTATCTCATTTATTTTATTTTTTCCTTGATTCTTTGCAGTATTTATAGGAGACTTCTATATAAGGTTAATATTTTTCATTGTTTTTATAAACTTCTTTGATTTTTTAGAACATTTCTCTATTTTAGTAAATGGAATAATGGAGATTATTCACGTAGATATGGTGCTTCTTTTTTGTTGTTGTTTTTTTTTGTTGTTTTTTTTCCTTTAGATTAGCTCTAATGAAACCTACAAAAAAGAATAATAGAGATGTCTCTTGGAGAGAGGCTTTTCTCCTTGGATGTATGAGAGAGAACTAAAAATGGCAGCAGTGCTGGGCAGTCTGCAGGGCTGTAGAAGTGCAAAGGCTCAAAAAAAAAAACACTGTCCAGAAAAGAAAAGCACTAATAAAAATTTTCTTATCCTCTGTCACCATGAAACACTTCCTAATCTGTAACTTGACTTTGCCTTGTCTCCCATAGGATCATCCCCATCTACTTGAAGAATATCAGCAAAGTAGAATATCCCTGTTCCACTCTGTTTTACCCACAATGGAAGTGACTAAATAAACTTTAGAAGAAGTGAGGAACTGGATTGCATGTGTGCACACATGCACCAGGGAACAGCCAAAAGCCCATCCCAATTCCACACTCCAGTCAAAGAATCATGAGAACAACTCAGCATCACCCTCTACCCCATGCAGAACCTTCAGACAGGAAATGAAATCTATAACCAATTGCAAGTGGATTTTGGAGAGCAATAAACAGAGTCAAAGCATAGCTGGGGCTCAGTTGCTAATACCTCTTGCAACAGGGACATCTACAGGAATTTTAAGGACAGTAGGCAAATTTAATTTTTCACCACAGTGGTGCCAATGCCAGAAATATGTTCACACAGTTATAATCATTACCGGCCTATACATCCTTC
>JACDJE010000404.1:116147-133888 GCA_016647715.1 Pavo muticus
GTATTAGCTTGTCAACAAAGGACTTGGCAAAAAAAAAAAAAAAAAAAAAAAAAAAAAAAAAACCCAAAACAAACAAACAACAACAAAAAAACCCCACAACCACTAAGACTTGTCAGGGGAACAGAAGTCTTAGCAATTTTCATTTTTTTCATTCCCACAGCCAGAGATGGAAGGATGGAGATTTCATTAAGGGTGTTCCTATGCATTCTCCTTTTTCCAGTGAAGGTGACAGATATTTTCCAATTTTCCTCTTGGCTGTAACAGAAACAGGAGAAAAAGCAAAGTTCTTTAGGGAAATTCCTTTGCATACACAAGACCTTGCAATGCCTTTCACCTCAGCTCATGGCTAAATTTTACCCAGACTACTTACTGTTGCCCTCTATTTTATCTAAAATCTTGCTTAAAAATAATTAATAAATGTCCTTGTTGCACTTTTTTACTTTCCCTATCAATGCTATCATAAAGCTCTACAAACTTCCATAATTACTCTAATTTTTCTCAGGTTTCACAAAAGAAACAGAGATATGATCTGAATGTATATTTTTATTTAAAAAAATATTTTTCAGGTGCTTTACTTTAGGATAATTGCAAAGGGACTATGCTGCAAATGAGTAGCTGTTAGATTTCAGTAGAAACTCCGGGATAAACTCAATTTAATTATGAAAGAGGGAATCACAGTACTCAGAGTGAATGAGTAAGTATAGGAGGGCAAAACAATCCAGTTCAAATGACGGAATTTCAAAAACAGACAATTATAAAATATATAGAATCAGTGAATATTTAGCAAGTTGAAAATACTTTTAAAAATTCATTATTTCCCATTAAGAATTACTCAATTTAATGTGTGAAACAGACTTAATCTTGCCTCAGGCATCCATCTCACTGGATTTATAACAAATCACTCACAGGTTTCTGGTTCTTCCTCAGTAAGATGCACCGCACATATGCCAACACATATCTACTGTCATTTTTCAATTTAAAATTAATCTTTACTTATTAGATTTTAGGGAGAGGCTCACAAAAAGACTCTCAGAAAGTCAGGCTCATATTAAACAGAAATCTTCCTGTTGCCAAACTGTTGATATTTTCATTTATTTCCTGACATTTAAAATCCCATCATCCAAGTACTGGGCGTATGGTGATAACTCATTGCGTATATAGCACAACAGAAAAACATGTCTGTTTCCACAGCTGAGCAGACTGATTTTCACGAAATTGAGCCAGCGGTGTATTATCGTTTCAAACAAGGACAAGTTGTTGAGTTTTTTTGCCTGAAAGGCAGGCATACATTAACTCAAGGCTGTTAACAGAATAGTGACAAAAGAGGCACAATGCTCTTTCTGATTCCCTGCTTCCTTCTCCTGAGACTCAGGCTTATTTGGAGCGTTGATGCTTACCAGACTCTACAAAAACCTCGGCAGCTGTTGTCGAGAGAGAATCTCCATTTGCAACAACAACAAAAAATCAATTAAACAAGCACATTAAATGAAAACTGAAAAGTGCTCCACACTTCACAGGCTATGATATATGTATATTTTCTAGTTTTAAACATACTTAAAAAAAACAAGTTAAAAAAAAAAAAAAAACTTTCAAGAGCTACAGGATCCCAGGGGGATTTAGTCCAAAACNTTTGGGGTCCCCTGTTTCCCTTTTCCAGAGGCATGGATTTTGCGAAATCCCTCCACCCCGCTAGTCACGGAACTGGGCCAAACCAGCCCGTAAACCACTGACATTTCAGAATAACTTATTAAAAAAAAATGCAGTGTGAAGAGGCTGAATAATTACTTTTGGATAAAAAAAATATCAGTTACACAGAATTTAAATTAAACATGAATGCAATGAATTTTGAACCTGCAAGCATTCTCTACTAAAATTTACTAGTTCACGTTCAGTTCAATGAAGCCATTATAGAACAGCAGAACTAGTGTGGCAACAGTGTTAGCACACTCCTATTTATTTATGTATTTATTTATTAAGAAGTAACACAATCTTGTGCTTTGTCATAGCACTTAGCATTTTTAATTGCCTGAAAATAATAGATTTTGAAAAGAGTACTGAAAGACTGAAGCAAATGACATCTACTATATTAATTACTGATAAACGTCTTATTATTTAGAATTCTTGAAAAAAATTTAGAAGGTCCTGCTAAAGCTCATTGTTACAGTGAGAAGGAGCTTTGCTTAGCTAAGCAATGTACTATGACACTGTCTCTGATATAGCTTATTCCATAATTAGCTCAGTCGTCAAGAATATTGTCATTTTCTTCTTGAATAATTTTCAAACGTATATGTGTATCTCATTTATTTTATTTTTTCCTTGATTCTTTGCAGTATTTATAGGAGACTTCTATATAAGGTTAATATTTTTCATTGTTTTTATAAACTTCTTTGATTTTTTAGAACATTTCTCTATTTTAGTAAATGGAATAATGGAGATTATTCACGTAGATATGGTGCTTCTTTTTTGTTGTTGTTTTTTATTGTTGTTTTTTTTCCTTTAGATTAGCTCTAATGAAACCTACAAAAAAGAATAATAGAGATGTCTCTTGGAGAGAGGCTTTTCTCCTTGGATGTATGAGAGAGAACTAAAAATGGCAGCAGTGCTGGGCAGTCTGCAGGGCTGTAGAAGTGCAAAGGCTCAAAAAAAAACCACTGTCCAGAAAAGAAAAGCACTAATAAAAATTTTCTTATCCTCTGTCACCATGAAACACTTCCTAATCTGTAACTTGACTTTGCCTTGTCTCCCATAGGATCATCCCCATCTACTTGAAGAATATCAGCAAAGTAGAATATCCCTGTTCCACTCTGTTTTACCCACAATGGAAGTGACTAAATAAACTTTAGAAGAAGTGAGGAACTGGATTGCATGTGTGCACACATGCACCAGGGAACAGCCAAAAGCCCATCCCAATTCCACACTCCAGTCAAAGAATCATGAGAACAACTCAGCATCACCCTCTACCCCATGCAGAACCTTCAGACAGGAAATGAAATCTATAACCAATTGCAAGTGGATTTTGGAGAGCAATAAACAGAGTCAAAGCATAGCTGGGGCTCAGTTGCTAATACCTCTTGCAACAGGGACATCTACAGGAATTTTAAGGACAGTAGGCAAATTTAATTTTTCACCACAGTGGTGCCAATGCCAGAAATATGTTCACACAGTTATAATCATTACCGGCCTATACATCCTTCATAGGGTGAGATCAGAAGATGAAGAGTTATCACTGCAGATTTTCTCTCTAAATATCACTGTCTCTATTTTAGAGATAGGAAGCAGAAAGGGGATTGTTGAGTATCATGGAGATGTCAGAGTAGAAGCAGTAACAGCAAGAATTTATGAGTCTTAGCCTTGTTCCAAGTATTTACACTTTTCATTTGTATTTACACAGTCAGGTATAACATGCTATCACTCATAACTTTAAAAAGGAACTTCGTGTTTTGACTTGTTTTGTGCCAGTTGAAAAAAAAATATATGCCTGTGTTATCTTTTGACACCTTCAAAATCCCTTTCCAGCCCATCAAAACAAAGAACTATTATTTTCAAGCAAATAAAAAGCACCTACAAGTTTAAGATTGAAATATCTAATTCAGATATGTTTTCCATTTTTCTTTTTTCCTTATTCTTTTTTTTTCTCTCATTCTTGATGATAATGCATAATTCAGAGGCTGTAATATGATTTGCAGAAATGAAGCTAAACATACAAGAATGGCAATTGGAAACATTTTGATTTCTCCTTAAAACCAGTGACAGTTAAAATCACTGACAGTCTAGGAAGAGCAAAAGAAAGAGCAAGTATCATTTTTCTTAAGGATAAAATTACACAATTTGTATACACACACACACACGTATATATTCAGAATTGCTATTTTTGTTTTGTTTTAATAACAATAGTTAAAAGTTATACCTGCTTTGGCTTAATATTTTTGTAATTCATCCACCTTTCAAGATTTTCATTGCCTTGGAAACTCTAGAGACAAGGAAAAGTTTTTCAAAACTATCTAAAAACCTTCAGAACACAGCTGAAAGTGAATCTTCTTCTTTTCCTCAGGAAGATATGTTTACTAGGAAAGTAAATAAACAAATAACCCCTTCCTAGCTTTCTGAGAATGATGATTGCATGTACTGAGTTACCAAAGTATTTCACTTTCACAAGGCTCTGGAGGATCCATTTTTGAAAGTTTGCATGAGTCACAGCATGCCTAAGCCTCTAAATCTACCTAAAGATAAAATGTAAAACTTGAGCTTGTACTATGACAGAGGGCAAAACAAAAAATCTGATAGTAAAGATGAGAAAGAAAGGGTGAAAAAAGAAAGGACTAAGAGAAAGAGAAATGATAAGAGGGTAAAAAAACCAACAGAACTGCAATAAAATAGATTTCCAGAAGAAAGTTACCTCCAGAAATTAAAGCAAAAATGAAGAAATTATTACACTGCACAAAGGTTCCAATGATTTAAATTCTGAATTTTCTAAAAATTTAGTGAGATAGATTTTTTGTGTCTCTCTCATCCATCAGGACTTCTTTTTGCAAAACATTTCATGATGATTACAAAACGAAAGAATGTGAAGATCTGGTATTTAGCAGCCTGGAGCAGCTGTGATCCACCTAGTGAAAGGTGTCCCTGCCTATAGCGCCTATAACAGGGCAGTTGGAACTAGATGATCTTAAATGTCTCTTCTGACCCAAACCATTCTATGATTTTATGATTCTGTGATTCTTACATTCCTGCTGTATTCCAGGAAAACTGAATATTTATCCGTAATACTTATTTTATGTCAGACAAAAAGAGCCTAATTCTACAGTTCTTGATCAAGAGAAGGATAAGGTGACTGAATGTCGCCTTATGTTCCGGGAATTTTTGATTCCCGAAAAAGTCCTTATAAAGATCAGTCTCTTTAGACCTCGAGGAAGCTTACAATTGAAATCACTGTAATTATTTTTTCCTTCCTTACCAACATCACTTGAAGTATTATGTCCTAAGCAGGTTTACATTTGCTCTTTAGCATTTTTATTCATCTCATCTTTCAATTTTCCATAATTAGGAAATTTCCCTAAGCAGCTAAGATACCTAAATGATGTGAAATCTGACTAATAGAAGTAATTAGCAACCTATTTCAAGAAATGATATAATAATAAATAAAAAAATAATAATAATAAAAAAACTGTTAGCTTATGTGAGAATGTAGATGCACATACATACATATATACATTCTCAAAAACCACTTTTATTTACTTAATATATTAAGTAAACATAGAAGGAAAATGGTAAAAAAATGAATCACTACTGCAAAAATGTTGTTAGTGTAAAGTCATTCTTGCTAACTTTAAGTGTGTAAGTTTTTGGAGTGCAATTAAAACAAAAAACAAACAAAACAAACCAAAACAAACAATCAAACCACAAAAAAAAAAATCCAAACCAAATAGTATGTACAACAGCACCATACAATAAATAGGGAGCAGCTGCTTGTACTAACATTACAGATGGTTACAAAGTGTATAATTTATGCTTTCTGCAACAGTAAGTGGAAAAGCCATTTAGACACAGATTCATATTTTATTTTCCCCCACATCTCATTATTGTAGACATGCACAATCAAAGTCTGTGTTTTGACATTAATCCATTTTTATTATGGCTTTTTTTTTTTTTAGCACAGTATCTGCCTCTTGGATTTTTAAATGCTTCCCTAGGAAGGTGATCACGTCAGCGGATTATCTACATTTTTACAGAAATGGGGAGTCAGTCAAGCACACTGTCTAGATATAGCCTCTGAGGTGAACAAAATACATAGTGAAAGATAAGAAGGTTGCCAACATTAGGTGATACAGTAGAACAACTATCTATTGCCAATAAATCGAGGATATTATTGTGCATTAAACATAAGGGATGGAGAGATGGATGGAAAAAGTTATTAACACAGTTATTTAGTTACAATTTCCAGGGCAAAAAGTAAAGTACAAAGAAACCAAATGGTAAAATCCCATTTCAAGTCTTCTTCCAAAGAAACAAACAAACCAGAAAAACGTTAATGTGAAGACCTACCATCTCCAATCTGGAGATGAAGTGGGCTGCCAGCTAGACGAATCTTTTTACTGAGGAATTTTTATCTCTCTGCTGACTGCAGAGAACGTCTGTTCAAAAAACTTTGACTGAGCCCTTGATTAGAGATCACAGTTAGGCAACGTGATCCTTGGATCTTGCAGTTCCAAGTGCATCGCAGAAGCTGGGGAAGAACAGTTTGCTGAGTTACTATAAGAAATCATTATTTAGTTTGTAATAAGAATTGACACTGCATTTTCACTAGTTGGGAAAGTTCTTCATAACAAACAGAAATGACTAAACGAAAAATTTATTCCCCTCTTTCTCATTGGGCTGAATCTTTGGTTGCAGTTCATGCAAATAAAAAAGCCTTGCTGAAATGCAGCAAGTCAAGATGTTCCTTGGAATGCTTGATGTCCTGCTGTTTTACCACATATACTTCCTTCAGTACTACATTTTCAAAAGCAGCTCCTGAATCTTATAGCAGCACAAATCTTTCAAGGGCATCTTTCAATTTTAATTTCTGGCCTGAGTGTTGCCAGAAGCTTTGCATTTTTGACAGTGCATTAAGAGCTGACTAAGATTTTATCATCAGCAGGGTTGGAAAAAATTGAGGCTTCTGCTACCACTCTCACTTCTTGAGCCTAACCTATCTGTGCATAAAGAGGAGAAAAACTATTCTTTACTATGGATTTTAGTGGTTAGAATATTGTCCCTTCTTTACGGAATTTGTTTTGTGGCCTCCCACAGCCGTAAGCATGCTGGACTCTTATACACTGTGCTGCGATTCTTTGTCATTGTCTCCCACTTATGTTATTCTTCCTGAAATACATATTCATTAGAACAAGTACTGATCTGACACTCCAGCTGTCTATGACTTAATCAGCTAGTAAAGAAATCTTTCCTTTGTCTTTTTTTTTTATTCCCCGAAGTGAATCTTGCAGTATTTTATTCAAAGTGAAACAGCTTTAATGAAGGCTCACTCTACTAGGGCACTTTATCATTAAGGTTTGAGACTTGGGGAAGAATTCACCTGCCCTGATTCAGGAAACTAAAAGCTTTATTTCTAAGAATGAAGTACTCACCCAAGGCTAACTTTATTATCCGTAGAGAAATAGATGCATCCAGAGATATATCCTAGAATAGGTGTCTGTTCTAATCAGCAGAAGCCACCAGTCCGTTACCACTGTCTACAAAGAGAAGCTAGGCAGATTAGTTCCGATTTCAATGTCTCACTTTCAAATCTCTGATTACATGAGATGAAGCTCACACAGGGACTCAAACACAACCTATCAGCAGAGGATTTTCTACTTCAGTTCTTTACAAAACATAGTAAAGATCACAAATCAGAAAGCTTTGATTGAAAAGTCCCCCTCCTTCTATTTGAACTGATGTGTTTGTAGACTCTACCTCCAGGAAAATGTTGAGGCTCCTTTATCCAAGATGGAGAGAGGTGTGTCCATTACCTTGGAGCCAAACACTCAGTCCTTGTTGAACTCTAGCTAAATCACACTTTTCACTATATCTTCAACTTCTTGCTACTCTGGAGGATAGTCTTAAATTCTGTAATGTGGAAAAAATGGGATCTAATTCAGTTTATATTAAACCAGGTACCTGGCAGCCAAGTACAGTGTTGCACTGTGAACTTTATGATGCAATCTCATGTTTTATGTTGAATCAGCAAACCTAAGATGCTGTTTGAAAGGAAACCTTTCATATGGAGTTCAGTGCCAAGCATTAATCTTTTTCAAAACACACTAAGAATCTATCAAAACCGACCTTCACTGCTTTATATTACAATGGAGTGAGAACTCTGATGGATGAAGGGGGTATTGTAATGGATTTGCTTCAACCTCAGAGTAAACAATTAACACAGGAATCTCTGAGCTGAATTCAGTTTTAGCACTGGTGGCTTATAATGCTGTTTGTTATGTGAATATTTGAATGCATTTATTCACATATACATACATATGTATATATGCACATGCACATAGAATGACAGTTTGGGCTGCCAGACCATCATTCCTACAAANAAAAAAAAACCCAAAACAAACAAACAACAACAAAAAAACCCCACAACCACTAAGACTTGTCAGGGGAACAGAAGTCTTAGCAATTTTCATTTTTTTCATTCCCACAGCCAGAGATGGAAGGATGGAGATTTCATTAAGGGTGTTCCTATGCATTCTCCTTTTTCCAGTGAAGGTGACAGATATTTTCCAATTTTCCTCTTGGCTGTAACAGAAACAGGAGAAAAAGCAAAGTTCTTTAGGGAAATTCCTTTGCATACACAAGACCTTGCAATGCCTTTCACCTCAGCTCATGGCTAAATTTTACCCAGACTACTTACTGTTGCCCTCTATTTTATCTAAAATCTTGCTTAAAAATAATTAATAAATGTCCTTGTTGCACTTTTTTACTTTCCCTATCAATGCTATCATAAAGCTCTACAAACTTCCATAATTACTCTAATTTTTCTCAGGTTTCACAAAAGAAACAGAGATATGATCTGAATGTATATTTTTATTTAAAAAAATATTTTTCAGGTGCTTTACTTTAGGATAATTGCAAAGGGACTATGCTGCAAATGAGTAGCTGTTAGATTTCAGTAGAAACTCCGGGATAAACTCAATTTAATTATGAAAGAGGGAATCACAGTACTCAGAGTGAATGAGTAAGTATAGGAGGGCAAAACAATCCAGTTCAAATGACGGAATTTCAAAAACAGACAATTATAAAATATATAGAATCAGTGAATATTTAGCAAGTTGAAAATACTTTTAAAAATTCATTATTTCCCATTAAGAATTACTCAATTTAATGTGTGAAACAGACTTAATCTTGCCTCAGGCATCCATCTCACTGGATTTATAACAAATCACTCACAGGTTTCTGGTTCTTCCTCAGTAAGATGCACCGCACATATGCCAACACATATCTACTGTCATTTTTCAATTTAAAATTAATCTTTACTTATTAGATTTTAGGGAGAGGCTCACAAAAAGACTCTCAGAAAGTCAGGCTCATATTAAACAGAAATCTTCCTGTTGCCAAACTGTTGATATTTTCATTTATTTCCTGACATTTAAAATCCCATCATCCAAGTACTGGGCGTATGGTGATAACTCATTGCGTATATCGCACAACAGAAAAACATGTCTGTTTCCACAGCTGAGCAGACTGATTTTCACGAAATTGAGCCAGCGGTGTATTATCGTTTCAAACAAGGACAAGTTGTTGAGTTTTTTTGCCTGAAAGGCAGGCATACATTAACTCAAGGCTGTTAACAGAATAGTGACAAAAGAGGCACAATGCTCTTTCTGATTCCCTGCTTCCTTCTCCTGAGACTCAGGCTTATTTGGAGCGTTGATGCTTACCAGACTCTACAAAAACCTCGGCAGCTGTTGTCGAGAGAGAATCTCCATTTGCAACAACAACAAAAAATCAATTAAACAAGCACATTAAATGAAAACTGAAAAGTGCTCCACACTTCACAGGCTATGATATATGTATATTTTCTAGTTTTAAACATACTTAAAAAAAACAAGTTAAAAAAAAAAAAAAACTTTCAAGAGCTACAGGATCCCAGGGGGATTTAGTCCAAAACTTGAAAGCAGATTAGCTACTTTTTGTTGGCTTTGATAGAAATCTTTTGTCTGTCTGCTCAGTCATGGCTTTTACTAATAATAGAGAGATGGGAGTAATTTCTAGTACAGTTGGCTCTTGGGTCCTAAACAAAACTGAATTTTTCATAGGTCTGTATCTCTGGGAAGGTAAAGGTTAGTGCTTGATGTCTGATTTACTTTCAGGCATTTCAAACTCTCTGAAAAGTAATAAGAAGCTAGAGTTTCAGGTAATCTATCTAGTTGGAAGTTTGAAAGAGAGAAAATGTAGAGTTTATCTATCTTCTCTTTTTCTCCTATCACTGTGTTACCAATTTATGATAATAAAGACAAAAAAGTCAAGCCTTAAAAATTATACAAGTAATTTGGAGGACTTTTACTGAATACGTTTTGTTTTTGAGATCTATGCTTTAATACATGGCTTCCGTCCATTATAGTGCTTTCACAACTGACCAAGTAAATATTTAATATTTGTTCAGTAATTTCCATTCCAAAGAATACTAGACAATAGACCACGGAAAAAAAAAAGTATAACACTCTTAGATTAGATGAAGAGGCTTTATTTAAACATATATATATGGTGCAAGTACTGATTCCTTTTTAAAAATTCCCAGTTTTTTTCCTAGTACAAATTGTTGATTTTTGATCTTATTACTGTAGTTTATAGAAAGCAGTGCACCATTCTACTAGATTCTATATGAACTTAAGGAGATTTCCTATATGCAACTTAGTCGTCTCAGAAGAATAAACTACAGCACTGTTTTTTTCTACCTTCCTATTTTTTTTCCACCTTCCTAATTTTTTTCCTCCTGAAGTGTAAAACTGCGGTCCCAGGACATCAAGCTCTGTAGTTCAAATGCTGAAATCATGCCCTGTACACAACTAGAATGTTAACAAATGCTACTATGTAAACAGAAGTTGAAATAATGTATGGAAAGGAAGAAAAATCCTGCAGAAACATAGAACAAATGGTTTGGGTTGGAAGAGACCTTATATATCCACTCCTCTGCCATGGGCAAGTACAACCTCCACAAGACAACGTTGCTCATAACCCCATCCAACCAGGTCTTGAACATTTCCAGGGATCCACATTTTCTCTGGGCAACCTACTCCAGGGCCTCACCACTCTCATCACAAACAAATTGTTCCTTTACCTAATCTGAATCTACCCTCTTTCAGTTTAAAGCCTTTACCCTTTTCATACTACTACACTCTCTGATAGAATCTCTCCTCTTTTTTCCTGTAGGCTCCCTTTAAGCATTGTAGGTCTCTCCAAAGCCTTCTCTTCTCTGGCTGAACAACCCCAGCCTGTCTTCATAGGAGAGGTGCTCCAGTCCTCTGATCATCCTCATGGCACTCCTCTGACTTCTTCCGTCAGGTCTATGTCCTTCTGCCCAGTTCTCCTGAGAGTGGAGTAGAGGGGGAGAATCACCTCCCTCAGTTGCTGGCTGCACTTCTTTCGATATAGCCCAGGATATGGTTGGTTTTCTGGGCTGCAAGTGCACATTGCTGCCTCCTGTTGAGTTTTTCATAAGTCAGCATCTCCAAGTCCTTCTCCTTGGGGTTGCTCTTAATTCATTTTTTTGCCCAGCCTGTAAATGTGCTCAGGACTGCCCTGATGCAGGTGCTCTAGGCCTTCTTGAACATGAGATTTGCATGAGCCCAACTCTCAGATCTATCAAGGTTCACCCAGATGGCATTCCTTCCCTCCAGTATGTTGATCTCACTATACAATTTGGTGTCATCAGCAAACTTGCTGAGGGTGCACTCATTAACACTGTCCATCTCACCATCAAAGATGTTAAACAGCACCGGTCCCTGAGGGATACAACTCACCACTGGTTTCCACCTGGACAATGAGCTCTTGATTTCAGCTGTGTGACAACTCAGGCAATTCCTTATCTACTCAGGATAAGCTGGTTGGGAAGATTTGTCCATCTGTCAAGTCTATGTCTCTCCAATTTAGAGACAATAAAGTTGTTTGAGACAGTGTCAAATGCTTTGCATAAATCCAGGGAGATGACTTCAATTTCTTTTCTTCATCAACACTGTAACTTTGATTTGCACTTAGTGAAACCATGTTGGCTGTTACTCATCACCTCCTTGTTTTTCATGTCTTGACACCATTTCCAGGAAAATCTGCTCCATGATAATACTGAGCAGAGATTTGAGACTGACTGTTCTGTAGTTCCCTGGGTCTCCTTCCCTCTCCTCCCCCCCCCACTCCCCCTTAAAAATGAGGGTTATATTTTTCATTTTCTAGTTAGTGGAAAATTCACTGGACTATCCTGAGTTCTCAAATATAATGGAGAGTGGCTTAGTAACTTCATCTGCCACTGATCTCCGCTTGATATTCTATAAGATAAGCCAAATATTAAAGACTATATTTTCTTTAGATAAGCTTCCTTAGCAGACTTTCATTTAATGGTGTATGTGTAAATACTCACAATTTAGTATATAAAATAATATTCAGAAGTTTCTCATTTCATTTCATTGAAAAAATGCATGAGTTCTGACAAAAAAAATCTACATTTTCATGTTAAGAAAAGATTAAATAGAGAATTTATCTGCAGTTAATGAAAGAGTTATTTCTCCATCTATTTCATGGTGGTAAACCCCCAACCAGTGGAAGAAGGTGAGCTCTATAGAGCAAGTTCATACAAAGAGGGTTCTGGATTCAGATTTCTTATACATCATAACTTCAAATTTGTCTGACCTTTCTCTTAGATTACTTGTAGGAAGATGACACGAATTCATTATATTATTCTCACCAAGAAAGAAACTGGCTGCATTATCAGTGCATTTGTTCCACTCTGAAAGCCAATTTTCGAATAGGGCATGCCAGACTCTAAATGGCAGTGCATGAAGTGGCTGACATTTGGCATATCGATGTATGACTCAGAAGAATGAACTAATCTGTTTGTAGCTGGACCTGGATGAAGCCAATTGGTTTTGCTTTGTCAGAATTCAAACAATGTCTTGAAGCCTGAGTTTTACCTCACACTGATATAAATCCGTAGTAATCTGTTGATTTCAATGAAATTAGTGAGAGGTACGACTTCAGTGGAAAACAGATTTTCATCTCACAAACAATTGTTTTGAGACAAATGGTGGTAACACTTCTATAAACTTACTTAACAATGAAAGACACATTCTGTTTACTTTTAAAATCTATACTAGCAAAGATCTGTAAGAATTTTTTTTTTGCTACAGATAATATCTCTTTCTGTACTGCAGTCTAACAATTTAAAAGGAAAATAATGCTTTTGCTTAAATAAGAGCCAGATACTTGTTCAGCAATTCATATTTCTAGAATTAAACTAAACTCCCATGATTTCAAGATATTATTTAAAAACATATTTTTAACAGAGATTGATGCCTAGTAGCATAATAAAAGACAACTTCACACCTTTGATAATTTATCTGGCCTGTATCCTTTGGCCGGTTATGACTCTATTAACTTGTTTGGAAATATTAAATAATACGTGCGGGAAGAAAGCAATATACATGAAGAATGTAAAACAAATTAAGTCAAAATTGGTCTTAGAATATCTTTTAGAATGTATATGTATATGTTAATATTCATAATTGTAGAAAAAATATTATAATATAGTTTTGTTTCTTTTCTTCCTCAAGAGTACTACTGAAAATAGAAACAATTTTAATTAATACACTTAAATATTTTGCTTTGATACACCATGAAGACACTGAAATTAAATAAAATGAATCAATCAAACAAAAAAGGTATGCCTGGCTGTGCTTTAATTTAAAACTTTAAATACTGACTTATTATAAAAAAACACATTTTATATGAAATTCATAATCATTACATTTCTGTATGCTATGTTGCTTTTAGGAAATTACTGAAATCACGTTTTTGTTATAGACTGCAGACTATTTTTCTCTAGGAAATATCACAGAAAAGTATCATATAATTGACACAATTGAATGGAATTGCTTTAGCAAACTGGAGGATAGTTTCAGATACATACAAAATATTCAGATTCCTGTATTTCCTTCATTTTCTGAGGTAGATGTAAGATTTATAATGCATGTATGTCCTCTATAAGAATTGACACATCAATAGGTTAGCAATAAAAATACAAATGTTTTGAGTAAATCATGTAACATTTTCTACTAGCAAACCTTAGATCATTAAAATAAATAAATAAAAAACAATTAGAGTATTTTAGAGCCAACAGCTATAAAGAATAATTTCAGAAACACTCAGTAAATGAAACCAAAATGTGACAAATGTTACTCAAGTAGAATTTTAAGAATTCTCATCATATTTTTATACTAATTACAAATACAAACAGGCAAAAAACACTTTGAATTTTGTATACATAATGATTTAAACACTTGAAAATATATAATTCAGCCAGTGGTTATTATATTTGTTTGAAAGGATCCAAATTGCACCTGGTTTCTAAGCATCAAGTCATCTAATTTATGTATGTTTACCTTTCTTACGTTAAACCGATACTTATATTTTGTTTTGCTATTTCTTTAGGGACTTTTTGTGACTAAAGTTTAAATATTTCTCATTATTTGTAAAAGCCAACAACTTCACAAGCATAAAACAGTGGTAAATCATACCCAGCACTCAATATAAAGTCAATTTTCAGTGACGGTCATTGAATAGGAAATAAATATAATTACAAAAGATCTTCAAAATATGAGGTTTTGTGACAATTTTAGTGTTTACATTGTAGTTACTGTGGTTAGTATTCTTTCTGATTTTTTTCTACATATTATTTCTAAAGATAAGACCAGAATGTCACTTGAGATGCAAGAAAATGCATACATCGCGTTCATAATGTCACACACATATAACTTCTTGATATTTACCTTTCTTGTACACGCTACTTCCATGTTTAAGTCAAAAGCTACTTCGAAACCACTGCCAACATCTGCAACTACATGGCAACTCTCATCTGGAATGCCTGATGTGCATTCTGTTACATCATGATAGAATGACTAATCGTGTCATAAAAGTTAAATGAAATCATCTAGCCAGAAAGAAGAATGCATCTTAGGAGTTCAATATTTCAAGTGAATTATCTGTTCTTTCAGAGTGACTAATGTTTGAGTGAAAAACACATTTCTTCTTTGGGAGTGTAAAGCTTGATTCTGCATCACTATATTCAATGAAAATGCTGTTGTTTACCTTTCCAGTCTTTTGTGAGGAAGACAGTGACATATATACATGCTTTTTAGAAAGAAAAGCAATCTATGCCACAATTTTCTTTTTACTTCTGACAAGCTATATTAGTTCAAAAGCTTTTAGTAACAGAAACACATATTCAATGTAGCAAAGATAAAAAAAGAATATGACATCCTAGCTGTGTGCTTTTATGTAGACAAAGTAGCATTCTAGTTTACTTTTTTCTTATATGGTGATAAAAATACGTATTTATATGTATTCATATAAATAAAACAGTAATGTTATAACAGATTTGTAAGAAACTTGGAAATATACACTTAATTGTGGTTGTAGACTATGTGTGAGGTTGCTAAAGGGGCATTACAGCTTTTAATATTTTTCTTGACCTGCTGCTTTACATTTTCATCAGACACGAACTACCAGAATGTGCAAGCAATCTTTCTATGCTGTGGAAAAATGCCACGTGCCATTAGGCAAGCTGTCTTTGCAGTATGGACAGTGTCCAAAACACCACAGTGTAAAAACAAAAATGCCAAGATTCTCTACATCTTATCTTAGTATAATTATTGACTCAGAGGCACCATGTATGATGGCTGTCTACAGCAAGCATGGTCAAGATTATCATTAGGCATGCCACGCACCCAAAACTAATTCCAGTGTCAGGAATTCAGTTCTAAAGCAGCTCTGCTGCAGTCAGTTTTTGGCATGACTTCAAAGCTAATATTCAAAGTCAGAAAGCTTAAAACCATACAAGCTTATTTAGATTCTTTAAATGGTCTGGATTAGTAGATCTGTGGGCATTTGAAGCTTTGTAAAGCATTGCAGATTAAAAAAAGTAAAAAATAAAAAGTTAATCTTTTCATTTAGAGTTGTCAATGATGTGACATTGGATTCATTTCAAAGTGTTTCCTTGCTGCTTATCATCCACTGCCCTTAACTCTCAAGAGTACCAGAGCTATGTGTTTGTGTCTTTTCTTGCTTGTGGAATTGTTTCCTTGTCCTGATGCATTATTAAGTCACAAAAGAACTTTGGGAAACAAAACCAACAACACAAACAAACAAACAAATAAAGACCAAATCCAACCTCTTTATTCAAAATCCCACCTACATTATGAAGTGACCATTTTTGTATTTTCTAATCTGCTGTGAAAAACTGAGTCACCACTTTTTAAAGATCTGATCTTGCGACTTGAAAGTCGCTGTCATGAAAGAATGTGTTGGTACTTGTGTCAATTAAGTTTTAAACAGCTTTTTCAATGAGAAAAAATTAAAACTCTACTTACACAGCATGTAACTTTATGTACGTATGAGTAATATAGAAAATATAATAAGTGACCTATAAAAGAATACAAAAAAATAGCACCTCTCATCACCTACAGATGAATGTCTTTATCTTCTTGTAACTTTAGAACTTCCTCAACACATTTAAAATAGCTTGCATCTCCTATATCAGGGTAAAGCTGTTTTTCTCTCGTATTTTCCTTCAAAATTAGCTCAGCGCAATAATGAAAGTATGTAGTTTGTTTTTTGTTTTTTTTCTTTCTGTGATCATTCAGAGATTTTCTCTACTAAAACAGAAGATGGCTTGAAATCAGTTATCATACATTTTTGTGGAGCAGCACTAAGAACTTTCGAAAATGTATTGATTTATTTTGAAATTTACTATGCTCTCTGAAAACATTTGAAACATTAATACCTGTGAAACCGTTGTTCTTAAATGTGTCATATTTATTAATTTCATGTGTTCTCTTTCCATGGGAGGGATTTCAGGGTTCCACTGCTGCCAGCTGACAGAGAATTTAGTTTATGATTTCTGAATGGTGATATCAGACTGTATGACAGGATGAGTAAGATTGCCATATTTTTGTAGACCTAAAAAAAAAGATATAGAAGTATGGACCTATTTTCATTAAACTCCCAGATTAACTGAGGCTCATCACTAAACAGAGTTTTAAACCTAGAGCCTCTTCAGGGTTTATCTAACTTTTTTTCACATAGCCATTTGCACATAAGATTTCCTACTCAAACAGCCTTTATCAAAGTCTTCTTCGGAATTCTCATACAGTCAAACTACAGGAAATTCCTAAAGTTCCCCTTTAAATGAGGGCTTCATTAGTGTAGTCCAGTATGGTTTGCTTTCTGAATTGCTCCAAAGGATTTAACTTGATTATGTGACTAATTGTTCATGTACTAGCATTCCTGGGAGGGACATGTTTATATACTTCAATTGGAATAGAAATGCTCACAAAATGCCATATCTTGGCAATGTTCCATCTATGCTTCTGGATTCCTAAGAAATATAGGAATATCTATATTAATGCTTTCTTTCTCACTCTTTCTTTTTTTAAAGATCTTGGATTAATGTTTCAAAGTGCTTCATGCAAAACTTCATTAGTCCCAAATGAGATCCCCCCCTCCCCCCCCAAAAAAAAACCAAAAAACAAAACCAACAAATCCTAAACTAAAATCAACCTGATTCTTTTACTTTGAAGATTTTCTTAGTAAAATTATTATTTTTTCCCTGTAGTTTACTTCTACCTACTTCTTTACTTATTATAAAGGTAGCTCAAACTGATTTCTACATAAAACAGTCTAAATTTGAATCTTGAAACCAATAATCCTCATTGAAAGTGACATTAAAATCTCGTCAGTGCTTTCCTTCTGCTCTTTGCATCAGTTTCTGGTAATAATTGGTGAAGGCAAGACATCTCCTTTCAGCAGTTATTTATAACAGTAGCCCTGATTTCTTGCCTTCCTGATAAACAGGCATGCAAAGAAATATAATACCACTTGTCTGCTTGTATGTATCATTTAATCAGAACTCACCAAAATAGATAGCTCATTGCTCTGAGGAATCATACACGCTGTTTGTTTGTCGTTTGTTTGCTTCTTAAAAAAAAAAAAAAAAAAAA